>JAAROE010000966.1:0-81837 GCA_036365135.1 Miichthys miiuy
TTGTTTGGGGAAGTCAGAGTTCGGTGAATCGTCTGAAGACAAAAGAGGAAAAGATTGAATACAAGCGCATACACACACGCCACATTATAGTCCGAACAAACATCATCTCCACTCACTGAGTGAACTCTGACGGGACTGCTGGGGCCGAGTTGATCTTTCGCCGGTCGCCCTGAATGCTCCTGGCCAGCTTTATGAGCGAGGTGCGGTGAAGCGCGCTTAGTCCCAGATGAAAAGAGGTTTTTGGCACAGTTGTCTACAGACGTGCGTGTCTCCAGTACACTTCTCTTCTTGGGTGGGCACTGGATGTGGAGTTCTCCAAGTCTGAAACCAGAGCTGTTAGAAACTAGGAGATGATGAAAATGAATGAAAAGATAACTAAACGGGAAAAAGAGGTCTGGCGATACCTTTCACTTGTGGGAATTCTTGGCGATCCACTCGAACGCCGGTTTCCTCCCCCTCTCTTCGGTCACGTGGACTTTCTCGATGAGCTTCAGGCTCCGCAGCGCGGCGATATCGTACAGCCGGCGCACTTTGGCTGCAAACACACGGGCAAACGGCAAAGTTTACCTACTGCCGACACAGAGACTGAGAGACCTTTTTAAAAGATTTTAATCGCTGCACGTTGCAAGAAAGTTTCACAACAGGAAGAGAAACCACAAACATATTGCGGTCTTGAGATATTAGACTTGATATCTGCATGTGCATGTGTCTTCAGGCAGAAAGGAAAGCTACATTTCCACCACAAGGTCAGCTCAACTCGATTTATTCGACTCACAAGTGAGTGCAACCGATACTGGCAGTCTGCAAAACCAAACTGTGGTCAGCTGACTGAGTACAGACGATCAAGAACATCATTTCTTTATAACCTCTTTCATGTGTGTAGCGTTGAAAGCCGAGTTGAGACGTACTATGTAGTGGAAATACAGCTATAGACTGTTCTCACAGATGAAACCTAAAATCATGCACCAGCTTTGAGAAACATACTGTAACCGTCAGGCCCTGTACTCACTCTTGAACTTGTTCTTGTCTTGATCGCCCTGGTCCTCTCCGATCAGGATCTTGGCGCCACGCCCAGGCTGACCACGCGAGGATTCGACACCAGGAAGAGCATGACAAACTTCTGGCTCATCACCCTCAGAGATTTGTCTTTCCGACTGTTAACGGAAGCTGAACACGGGGAAAAGTCAGATTATCGTGCCATAAAATCAGGAAATAAAAACTTTATCTCCAGCTTCTCACCTGCTTTGAACTCCACTCCTGGAAGCTCCACAAAGAAGAGCTCCTTCTGTCCCTCCCGTTCTCCAGGTCCACCACCACCTCCTCGTTCTCCTTCTCTTCCCGTCAAGTGCCGGATCTGCTGCATCTGCTGGCCGACTGTGCTCCTCGCCCACCTGCTTCAAAATGGCCAGAGTCTGGGCCAGCTTGGTCCGGCCGTACACGTAGCGGTTCTTGGCCGATCGGCTCACCATGTGGAGACTCTCCAGCACGCTCATGATGTCGAGATTCGCCTTCTACATCTGACAGATTAAAGAGTAATGAAAGCAACCATCAGCTGGCAGATATATGACGCTTACTGTGATCTTAAAGGGTGTGCATCGACAACAAAAAGACGACTGAGCTCAGTGGCCACATCATCCAGGCAGATGTCGTTGTTGAGGGCAGGGTCGGGTTATCGGGTAGCGGGCGAGGAATTTGACACAGAGCAAACCCAGACTCTTCTCTTTCCTGCTGATCATTTTCTCAGACTCTTCTCCATTTTCAGCGCCCTGTGATAAGACATAAATCCCCATGAACACCTTGACTCATCAGAAAGTGTCTTTTACTGTTAAAGCTGAGTTTTTCCCGCACCTGTCGAGTCGACGCCTTCCCGCCTGTCTATCCATGCACAGCTCTTCTCTCGGTTCCTGATGTCAGGACTGGCGCCGCTGATGAGCATTTTGAGGTTGGATGTCGGCGCCCAGGATCGACGGAGCCCACTTCCCTTCCTTTAGGTGTAGTGAGGGGACCCATTGTTGGTCGCTGGCTCTCCGCTGACACCGCACGCTGACCGAGTAATTTTTTCTGAGTATTCACAGGAAGCTGGGGTGCTACAAAGCCATCATCCTAGCCAAGAAACACAAGACAACCATTAAAAACAGATTAGCTCATACGTACTGACCTTTGAATGAGATTTCTGGGTCAACCTTTGAGAATTTAATTAGCTGACGTTAGTTAAGCATTAAAACCTCTCTCATATTTTTATAAAATTTTTATTTCTATGGTCACTTTCTATTTTTTTAATATAGTTTTTGTTTAGACGCTAGCACGGGTTAACTTCTATGCAAATGTTAAATTTCTGCACATTTTTTTAACTTTAGAGTTTAAAATGTTACATTTTTCTGCACATATTTAAATTTAGATCCATCTCAGGTTAATTTTAACGTATGGTTACTGTGTTATAGGTTAATTCTAATGTATGTTCAATGTATGTTTGCATGCTGCTACTAGATGCTTGAATTTCCTTCTGTCTGTCTAATATGTAGCTATATTGAGCTCAGGGGCTCTGAAAATATTTATAACATGCTTTACAGATTAATATGCACATAATATGCTGTTAACAAGGCAAAAAGCAGCTATTCAGTCATACTAGCTGACATTTGTTTCATAAAGCTAACTATAAACTGCATTTGTTGCATTTTATCCGTCGTTTTAAAGCTTAGAAATATGCTGTATTCATAAATATGTCTCATTTAATCCTGGATTATCACAGCAAAGTATTTTCAGAGGCAGTCTTACCGCTTTTTGAGTGAAATATACTCATCAGATGTCGACATTTTTACACAAGCCTTACAGCAATAATTAAATAATACATGTATAATTAATTTTAATCACCTGTTGTTAAAATTCGTCGTAAAAATCAGTTTAAATCTAATCAAAACACCACATTTATTATTATTGGCGGTAACTGACGTGTGTTCCGTCGAATCGCCGGGCACCAACGGACGCGTCGGTACCGCCCCTTTTTTATAGGAGCCAGCCAATCGGGAGAGTCGCGCGACGGAAGTGGAAAAGAGCGTCCCGCGCAGGTAAACTGCTTTTTGAAAAATCCTTGGCGCGGAACGTCCGTACCGGTAAACAGCGGCGACTTTCTTTACACTTTAACACGTCTGTGACGAAGTATGAACCGTTCCTACACGGTGACGGTTTAATTTATAACGTGGCACCGTTAAAAAAAAAAAACGACATTTTTGTCCTCGTGACGTTAGTATTTGTTGTCAAGTAGCCGAGCGCGAGCTTGAGCGCCCCGCCGTCTGATAAGCGTTTAGGGGCTAACTTACACAACAAAACACGGTAAAACCGGTAAAACCAGATAATAAAGACAGCTAGATTAACGTTAATTTAACGGCTAGTAATCTGAAGCGTTTATTTTTTTAAAGAGGAGGCGATAACCGGGCAGCAAACCAGAACTTCAGTTAGTTTTAGCTACATTAAAAGACACAAACACACATGTGGACTCACCCAAATCCGGAAAACAAGCCTCCGTTTAGCAGAAACATCCCATCTTTAAGGTCATGTGTTGTAGATATCAGCTGCTTCACGTCCAAAAAGATAAGTCCGAGTGATAAAACGTTGATTTTTAAACACAAAACCGCGAGTTTAAATCTTAAAAAAACACAAATTAAATACTAAAAATGTCCGAGGCTCAGTTCTCTGTCTTAGTAAGCAGTGGTCTCTTGGTCAACTTTACTACGGTAGTGAAAAGTTTGCCAGTTTTCTGTGTGTGAGTGTGTGAGTGACCACCACCAGCTTTTTTTTTTTTTTTTTTTGGGCCCGCCCAGTGCGAGCATGCGCGCTCAAGTCAGCCTCAAGCCATCAAACACCAACCCTGCACCCTTCCTGCGGGGTGGAGGTGGAGAGGCGGGACTCCTAGATCAATATACTGTACATCTGTAGTCTACATTCACATTATGATGAACTATAAGGGAGCATGGCTGGATGAAACTCAGTGGTGGATGACATATTCCAAAGCTTTACTTAAGTAAAAGTACTAATACTACACAGTAACAGATTACTACAGATGCTTGTGTGGAAGGAGGTGCAACACTGAGGCTGTCTATATTATAACTGTCACCTGGCACTGTGTACTCCTAACATATACTTCATATCACATGTGATATATATTAATATAAACCTTATTGATATTATCTATCATATTTATATTCATAGTATATTATTTATAGTATGTATCTTGTATAGTCAAGTCAGAAGACTTGATGACACAGCCTACATCCAGCCTCTGACTCCATTGATGCTCTCCCTGTTCTCTGTTCTCAGGTCAGTCTTATAGAAATACAACAAGTACAAACAGTGCTTGTGGAAATCATGAGGGTGAGGCTATAAACCAATTCATAATGAATTTTATTAAAATTACCCTATTCAGTGTGGAAAAGTCTCTAGATCCTGCTCTTCACACCTCTCCTTGCATCTTTCCTTGCTCCTTTCCTCTCACCTCTGTCTGCTCGTCTCCTTTTTTAGGACGTAGAGAACACGATAAAATGATGCAGGCCTGCTGGATGTTCAGTGTATTTCTTGGACGAGGTGCTGGGACAAACAAATCTCTGCTGTCCAGTTTAGGACAGTTGTCATTAAAACCAGATTAGACAGTAAACCACAACATTTTTTTAGTTAAAAGCTTTGTGTGGTTTATGTAAACTCTGGTTGATTTGGTCATTTCTGCATAATGTACAGCCGCTTACAGGAAATATTGAAGTAGCAGCACAGAAGAAGAGATGGGAAATGCAGGGGCATTGATTGAACCACACGTTCAAGGTTAATTGTAGTTTATTACCTGCAAATTTTGGGTGCAGGTCCTACGTTATGAGATCATTTTGTGGCCCTGTGTCAAACCTAGCTGGAACTGAGGCTATTATTCCGGCAGAGGAGTGCTGGTTGGTTTCTGGGAAAACAGTGAAGCTGTTGTACTTAAGCATGGAGCATGCGGTTGGCAGCGTACAGAATAGAATAAAAACTTTATCGATCCCTCGTTGGGGAACACAGAGGGCTCATGGACATGCAAATGTGGCGAGATGGTGGAGTGGTGGGCGGCCACGTATAGCGGGCGCCCTGGGAGCAGTAAGGGATTCGGTACCTTGCTCAAGGAGGTGAACTGCCACCTCTACAGCTACCAGTCCACCCTCCACACATCCATCCTGTGGACTTCATTTCATAGTTTATGCGTCTGTTTGGAAGTCACGTACTGAAAAACACTTGAAAGCCACTTTAAGGTCACTTTGAACAAAGTTTACTGCTTCAAACTACCATACAAGTTGTAATCATAAAGATTCAACAACTTTTTTGATTCTCAGATTATGAAGAATCTCTTTTATAGTTGTTTATTCTCCTGAAGAAAGGTGCAAGATTTGTGTTTTTAACTTCAGGTGGAACTTCTGGAAAAAGGGTCAATCAGGAACTCTGGACCTAAATAAACTTATTATTAGTTTGCAGCTGCAGATGAACTGCCCTGCACAATGCACACGTTAGGTACTGTAGAGGTTCAACATTGCAACTCTACTAATCCACTCCAAAAAATCTAAATTTGTTTAGTTTAATATGACGGTCCTTCACATTGGAGAGGCTGCGACCATCCTGTGTTTATTACTAATTAAAAAACAGTTGCATGTTATTTTATTTCTGTTGACTGACTGATTGTTTCAGCTCTAATTTATTTGAATTTTCCACCACCGTTTGTGCAGATGAATACTGATTCCCATCAGCCACACTCCAATCATATCAACCTAAATCAAATCAGAGCATGTGTTTAAGGTTTAATTAAATAAACGATTGAACAAAATAAATCCATGCATGTTAATGAGGATTAGATGAACCTGGCATCAGAGTTAGGGCCAGTGTTACCTGATAGATAATTTGATTGATTTGTTTCTGGGCTCCAGCTCAGCTCAGCTGGAGAGGCTCCTTCCTCCTCCTTCCTCCTCCTCCTGCTCCTTCTCATCACTGTCACGTCTCTGTTTCGTCGCTAGGTGGCGGTAGAGGACCTCCTCACTGGGAGTCGCCATGGAAACCGACGGGCGCCTTCAAGGATGTTGGGAGAGAAGAGCGGAGCTTGAAGTACCCAGTGACGTAATGTTACGGATGTAAGACGGAGCGAGTGGGACCCTGATGCTGCCTTAAAGTGCCCCTCGTAAATTAGAGCACCCAGTCTGATTCATACTGTTTTTTATTTAAAAAATGACCCAGTCTGTCTGCAGAATATCAGAAAAAACAAAAACAATGGAGATTTGTAAGTTCATTACAGCAGTTTTTACACTGTATGTCTGTTTGTATGTTTAAGTGCTGCTGGAGAACTGACAGATCCAGCATGTATTTTCCTCAATTTACAATATGAAACAGTAATTTGCTCCAATAATAACAATAAAAACTAACTTTTACTTATACAGAACAAGGTCACAAAGTGCTTTGCAAGATTTAAATCACTAAAACAGCCTGGTAAAAGACATAGCCTAACTAAAAACAGTAAAAAAAATTGAAGGTTTAATGAATGAAAAACAAGATTTAAACGACTGTATGAAGGATTTAGTGGCATCTAGCGGTGTAGTTGTGGATTGCAACTACATTTAATCACCCTCCGCTCCCAAGTGTGACGGAGAAACTTGAAGCCAGTGTGGAAGTGCTAAAAAACTGCAGTTCCTCTTCTTGTCCACTTGAGGCTGGCTCCAGAAGTGAGTCAGTGTCCATAAGTCCCCATGTTAAAACATGTTTACAGCCTGGTACAAAAAACAGTTTTGGTCTCTGTAGCTAATTTCCCCGTTCATGACAACTGTACTGAGGGTGAATTTATATACAACTCACCTGTTCACATTATATTAAGGCTTAAAGTTTGATTGACAGGTGGGCGTCGTTACAGGTGGCAACCAGGTTTCATTCAGCCCACCTCAGCTCCACCCAAGCCCAATTTTGGATTAGGATGATCATGGATATTCGTCCATGTTCTATACAGTCTGTAGGTCCAACACGGTGAACTCCAAGTCATTCAAAGGTGACAAAACATGCAGTGAGTCTGATTTTCAGGTGATTATACACGAATGAAAACACAGTTCTGCCATGATCAATAAAAAGAGCCACCCATATCTGACATGCTGGACCTTTTTAAAAGAGGAAACAGCTTTTTCTACAGAACACAACATTGTTGGCGGATATTTCCGACAGCCCGTGAACGCAGCAGCTGGCTGCTCCGCTCGCAGCCGGAGGAACGGACAGCGCTGCGCACGAGGCAGAGAGGGACCATCTCCACCGGGAAGGGAAAGAAACAGGACAAGTGCGAGGTGAGCATCTCTTTCTCTCCATGCACACACACACTCATGTTTGTTTGCACACGCAGTTTGTTTCTTGTTGTTTATCTGTGAACAGTTTGCAGAAAGCTGAGAGCTGCAGCCGCTCCGCTCTGCAGCCTGTGAGGTCTCACGTTCTTTCCTGTAGGGATGCTGCAGTAGCTCAAACCTCCGGCATGCAACCTTGAGTTAATGTTTGTCACCAAGTGTTTATCATAAACTACAAGAAGTGCAGAGTGACCGACAGAAAGTTCACTAAATAAGTGTTTTTGTGAATGGTGAAAAGCTCGCACCTGCAGCAATCATCCGGCGTCTTACTGAGACATAAACTCTGATTTTCAGCCCGAGAATTCACTATTTCAAACATGCAATCGATGCATGCTGCACCTCGAAGCACTTCAACACTTTAAAAGTCAAGTTTCTGAGGCAGGGTGGTGCAGTGGTTAGCTCTGGCGCCTGCTGGTTCGAACCAGCGTTTGTGTGCAACCTCTCCCACAGTCCAAAGACACGCAGGTTAATTGGTGACCATAGGCTTGAGTGTGTGTAGCTCATCAGATGTGGCTGATTTAGTCTTTATGATGCTGGATCTCTCTTTTTTTTGACACTTGCTTTACTCTGTTTTCTTTCCCAACACAAGCACTTGTTCAGTGTCAGGATACCACACTTGACCCTCGAGCTGTGAGCTCATGCTCCCTGGAAAACTGACATCCGCACATTTTGCTGCATATAAACTGAAACCTGCCCACCTTTTTCTTTTTTTTTTCTTCCCCTCCTTCACTGGCAGACGGATTGAATCACAGCCCTGCAGAGGATCACGATGATCACATCCTCCTTCAAGATCAAATCTCCATGGCAGCAGCGGTGGTGATGGTTTTGGGAGAGAGAACCGTCCCGGTTGTCTCGGGTTCCCGTTCTCTGGCCTGATGCTCACTTCAGGGCCGACCCTCAGGACCAAGCGCTGCAAAGAGAAACCAGCATGACTGACACGAGGCGTGCGGCTGAGGTTGCATCCTCCCAGAGATTGGGTGTCACTTTTTCATGGAGCAAAGTTGATGGACAAACAAGTTTTTCCTATTTTTGCATAGACGTTTAATGCACCACAACCAGGAACCAAGTGGGAAGAGGACTTAAATACCTTATTCCCTGCTGTAAAGGCTGGATATTTAGCTGTGGAGAGGCCTGAGTACTCACTCACTCACTTATGGGAAGATGGAGGGAGGAGCAGAGGCTAGTCCACAACAGCATCCGAGGAGGAAGCCTGTGCTGCACTGCTTGGAGGACCAGAAGGGGAGTCAATGACCGATCCTCCCTACCGGATCTGCTCTGTGTTGTGTGACGGCTTAAGAGGCTGAGTGAGTGGACACGCATGCTTTGAATGTAGACAGTTGAGTCTGGACAAGTTGATCCATTAGAGATCAACATGCAAAACTAAACTGTTGTCACTTTATTTGGTAAAAACAATACACACAGACCAGTTCCTATGAAGTAAAAACTTGTTTTAAGGTTCATAACATCTCCAGAGCTCTAAAAGTCTTTGAAAGTTTACACATAGATCCACAGTCTGACCTTGTTTTGGTGCCTTTGTCATGGCGCGTTGTGACCTAGTCTGACCTTCATCAGGAAAACCAACTTGGGTGTCAAAGGAAGTCTAACTGGATTGATTCAAAGCCAGAGTGTCGTGAAAGCACAAAGGCGTCTGTGAAGTCTTCTTTGATGCTTTGTGGTTGTGTAGAATTACTTCAGTGGCCTACGTTAAGATTGATGGAGCACTTGATACCTTGACTCATTTACGACATCATTTTCTACACGACTGCTGACGGCACTGTCGTTGAATGCAAAAACCTCACAGCTCCCCGTTTGACTCACGATGAGGGATTACGGTGGCGCGCTGGAGAAAATCGACCATCAGATACACTCAGAAATGTCAATATCTGAAAACCTGGCAACTCTTCTTAGAGCGAGCCGAGGGGCGGACTTTTGGGAGATGCGATGTTGTGATCGATTGGGTTGTGGACACCAATGCTGCAGAAGCTAAATATATGTCTGTGTTGATTCAGAGCCCATTAGACTTCATTTTAATGTGGTTACAGATTGAATTTCTTCTGCTCGCCTGCTGTGAACACTGATTCAGCTTTCGTGCTGCATTCAAAGCCCTTTAGCAAAAACAGGAGAGATCCTCTATGTGGGTGATCTCACCTGGTTTTACAAAACTCTGCATCCATCCACTGTTCAGGGCCTGCTGAAGGTTGAATCGGGCTGATGAGGATAACAAGGTCACAGCAGGCACGTTGGAGGACTGCTAAAAGTCTGGTTCTGTTGCAAATAGTGTGGAGAGTCGTTGGACTTTACTCCCTCTGGTGTCGGTGCGCCTGGGACCAGATTTAAAAAGAAGCTTTATTCCTATTCCTGTATTTTTTTCCCCGTCCTCACCAGTCTGTAAATTATTGATTTGATCAGGTGTGTTAAATTAGTCACTTGGGATTATGTAGAACATGAATATTAATTGATGCCACCAAAGTCCCAGCTGCTGTTTTCTAATTTTCCACACTGCAGAGCCTCTGTGGATGCTCAGCGACACACCGAGCAAGAAAAGGACTTTTCTGTCCGTGGTTGGTTTCAGCATGAAACTGAATGTTAAAAAAAAATCCCAACCAAACTAGTTTGTTGCTACAGTAACCAACCCTGACACCAATTCATAAAGTGAGTTTTTGCCTTTGCATGCCCCGACGACTTATCAGCCGTGACACGCCTTAGATTTCATTAGAAACCCTCCGTTGCAGCTGCAAACACACGGCGCGGAGGCTTCATGCACCGAGGTTCAATGTCCCCGACAATTACCCAGACTGCGTGAGTTCAAGATGCTATATGTGATACTCGCCCCAGTGGGAGGTAATTGGATTTTGTCCCCTTTTCAGATTCACTCCCAGCTCTGTATATTAATGTTCATTGAGCAATCATGGACCTACATGGGAGAGCAGAGAGTAAGAATCAGGGATGTATTGTATTGAGGTGAATGAAGCAGAACCGCAGACTCTTCTGCAATCAAAAACCTGTATATTTGTAGTCATTCGGTATTCATTGAACCGCGATTCCATCCAGGTCTTCAGTGTTATGAATTGTATGACTGCAGACAAGAAAGGATTAAGATTGTACAGTAGATCTCAATGGCAGATGAGAATCACATGGGACGTTTGTAACCTCCAGTGAAGTTAGAAGATGTGAGGGGTGCACCATGGAGTGTCGGGCTGCTGCTTCAGCAGCGCTGTCAGCCAAAGAGTTAATCACAGTGGGTGACAGTAGAAGACGTTGTACCATCGTCTGGTTCAAACCTTCAATGACGCCAGAGAAGTATAAAAGTTTATTTTTGGAATTCGATCACTTAAAAAAATCGAATCAGATGACATGTTTACAGAAGTGCAAAGAGACACGAGTCAAGACTTCCAACATTGTAGTCAGCTCATTAGGAAACCTCAAGAACGTTCTTAGTTTTCTTAAAGGTGTTCGTCTGACCATTTACTACATATTCATCATCTTAGATTTACGCATTGCATCTCTCTCTATCACGTTAATTTGTGTGAGCCAGCGTGAAATTGGGTTGGAAAGATTGGAAAGAAGCCTGTAAGCTCCAGATCCAGACAAGGCATGCGTATTTATTGGCGCTCAGTCAAAGACGTGAGCTGATCTTTGATTAACAATGTCTAAACAACATATTGGACAGTTGGCGTATCCGTGCCTCCCATACCACCCGGTTCTTGAGAAAGAGCGCTAATTAAAGACTGAATTCTGTGTTGAACGTCTCTTTTGATTTATATCCCGATGTGGGCACCGCACAGATTTACAGCACTAATGTTGAACACGGTGTTGACATAACCCCGTGTTTCTCTCAGTCGAAGCTACCTACGTGTTTTGTGGGAAAGCAGTGCTCACAGAAGCTTTAGTATCCACAGCGTTGGAGCGCAAAGCAGGCTTCGTTGATGCTGAGAAAGGACCGTGAAGACTGAATTTGACAGCAGATCTCAGCCCTTCCGCTAGCGCCTGACGGAGATGACAAAGGGCATTCACAAGGTGACTGAGAGCATTCAGTAATGGAATCTATTATTGATTCAACCCATTGAGGATGAAAGGGGGTTTGACACTAATTGCTCAATCAGAACCACTGGAAATTATGTATTTATTTTCACTAGTCGTTTCTGCCTGCTCGTTAAGAGCTGTTTGATACGGTTGGGTGGGGTTCTGTCGATAATGAGGTGTTTACAGTGGTTGTGTGCGCTGCTGACTGCTCGGCTGCAGTCATTCTCTAATGGCCTCATAATTAGCTAAGAGACACAGATGAGTGGGGAACCCCACGGCTTTGTTTATTTCCCCTTCGCAAGATGGACTTAATCCTGAACCTCAGGATACGGTTGATACGCCGCAGGAGCGGTGAGCTTTAGAGTTTCTTCCCATGGCTGCCAGGCTCCGGTGACTTCCAGCCTTGGAGGACTCATGGATGGCATTTTTTTTAAAACAATCTTAATAAAGTGGTATTAGGTTTGTTTTGTTGATTCACTGTCACGGTGCCAGCAGGCTAAACACGGAAACCCAGTCACCCTTTTCCCTCGCTACGTTCTCCACCTCCTCCACGGGATCCCATGGCATTGGGGTATATAATCCCTCCAGCAAGAGATTCTCAGGGCTCCCTGTTAGATGAGCCTGAAATACCTCCACAGGGTTACAACAAGAGGCTGGACCACCAATAACTAGCACCCTATTTTCTATCTCCTTCTGGTTGTTTGAGCTCTGCACCATGTTTCAGAGGACAGACGGCCAGTGAATGGAGCTCATTTCAGCCTCAATCTTTGGCTTGTTGTCCAGGTTCTAATTAGTGCAGTTGCTTTAATTACCTGCTTTATATGGACTCTGCTGTTTGATAGGTTAGTGCATTTGGTAACTTTTGACAGGCGTAGTAGAAATGATCCTTCCTCCTCAGATAATCCCTTCATGCTACAAGAATTTAAGGTGTTCATGCGTTGATTCCAACAATCGTGTCAAATTAGGAGTGCTTGTAGAGATAATGAAGGCAGCAACAACAACAACAACAAAAAAATTTAGCTGCTTCTTCTACAGCGTCTCCTCCAACAGTGGACATTTAGCCAGACATATGGGCAAGGTCACCGTGGCCGCACTCTCCAGAGCGCCAACCTGTTCATTAGGACTGCAAACATCTGTGCACCGGCAACCGACTCGGATTGCTGCAGTGCGCTTACAGTTACGTCTTAAACAAGCTGACAAACAGCGAAGGCTATATCTCTGTCCGCAGTGTCCTGCATACCTTTGTCATTTTTTGTTTGAGCCTGAAGACGTTTGGTTTGAACTCGGAGCTAGATTGGTTGAGTCGGTGATCGCCGCCTTGAATCATCTCTCCACTGCTGGCCTGCCTAGATATGGAGGGCGTCTTGAGAGGGGTGACAATTTGTCTTTGACGGGGGTTTGATTGATTGTCTGTGCCAGCCACTCTGCACTGCTGGTATCTGGAACTAATTGAATGTAATATCAGAGAGATAGGATAGCACGGTGACAAACGAGCGGCCTTGTGCGATTATTTAGAACCTATTGTAGACATTATCCCCTTTAACAGTTGTCCTTTCCAGCCACCCCTGACTGGATCCTCAGATAAGTGATTACCATCTTTAGTGATCATGGTGGCTGGCTCTAATTATCTTATTTTAGCTCAGGTACTCTGTGGCTGAAGCAGATATGAAGCGCTTTTACAGATTCTAAGTTAAAAAAGAATCGCACACGAGGAGCTTCTGGCACTTTGTGATAGTGAAAATCTTTATGTCGCAGAGATGAGGACTCTTTCAGTCGCCGTGGATAAGCTTTTCTTGCAAACCAAGGCAGCTGCAGAGGAGAGACAGGGATTTATTTTGGTGAAGGACTGTGTTTGCCCAGTCATGCAGCACTGACGAGCGCTGGGGCTCAGGGGTTTGGATTGGGGAATGGTTGTGAGGTGGTGGTGGTGGTGGTGGTCAGAGGGTGGAGGTGGGACCAGGCATGTAGCACCGAGGCTGGGGTTGGGGAGGAGGATGCTGCACTCAGGAAGCTGCTTGGCCCTCAAGAGCCATCTGGCCCTCACCCTCTCCCCAGCGCCCTGAGGGAGGGTGAAGGACAGGTGGCAGGGGCTGGTGGGATGGCCTGGACTTCAGCTAACGGGCGACACGATTGGTTAGCCGGGCCCTAAAAGACGGACCCTCACATACCAAATGCCTGCTCAGCTTCATGTCAGGAAGGACATCTTAGATGACCCTGGAAAGACACGGTTTGCCATCAGTCTGTGTTTTAGGGTCAGGATATTGCTCATCTTCGATCTGCAAATTTGTAGTACGAAGATTTCAAAGTATATAAATAGTCTGAGGAGAGACCACACACTGCACAGCAGTCTGCCTTCAATATATGACAATTTAACAAAACAAAAGATAAAGTAAGTGTTATCTAATTTAATCTAAGATGAAATAACTGATTGAAATTCAAGTGTACACATAAAAGCTGCATTTTTCCTCATTTTAATTGCATGAGCACTTTTTCTTTTAATTTAAGGCGGCATTTTTGCCCTAAGCCTCCATTAATTTTCTTCACTGCTGGAAAAAGACGAGCGATGAAGTTATTCTGTTCTGTTAGGCGGCGACGGTACAACGTT
Source organism: Miichthys miiuy (assembly GCA_036365135.1). Classification (NCBI taxonomy): domain Eukaryota; kingdom Metazoa; phylum Chordata; class Actinopteri; family Sciaenidae; genus Miichthys; species Miichthys miiuy. Next base: position 14,002 of record JAAROE010000966.1, read on the forward strand.
CAGCCGAATTTGAGCTGCACAAATTGACAATATATAGCCTATATCCACATTTTCACGGAGCTGCGTGTGACAGCTCGAGCTGGAGAAATGGTGTTGTCAGTAACACACACACACCCCAGCAGGGTGTGTGATGGTCCGGCTGTCCTGACTCGCACAACATTGTAATCCCCTGTCTGGGGTCAGTGGCCAGGATCTGGTTCAGTCTGGTTCAGGAGGTGTTCTGCTGACGGAACAGGTGCTTCAGCTCCCGTGGCGTTGGGATTTCCTCTGTCCATATTCAAACACGGAGAAACACACATTATTTCTTCCACCGTTAATGATTTTAGCAGGTGGCTGTGAATCGGGAACAGTCTTTATGAATTAAGGACTCATTTCTGTGAATAAATGAAGTTATATTAACGCTGAGAAGCTGCGTTTGTCATATCAGGAGAGCTTTATTTTAAATCAGACATAAACGCTGCCACCACTTTCCTGTTTTAATTATTTTTCCTCTGAGTGGCTATTTTGATGGGTTCTTGCCACTGGATATATTTCTTATTATTAGATATTCATTTGTTTTTTTCATCTCAAGCTCATAAAAATAAAGAATCCACGCGCAGCACCTGTTAGATAGCTTCAGGCCACGCGGATGTGACTGGAATAGAGTGAGATTAAAAACGCAGCATAGCATCGTTTGTTGCTGCTGGCACGCAAAAGCAACAGCGCCTTCAGATCAGCGTGCACGATAGTGGAAGTGGAGCCCTTCTTTGCCTCATTGGCTTAATGTGCGTCCACTTCAGCCTTTTGTTCTAGAAAGACAGTTATCTTCTGTCTGCAGTGTGTGTGTGTGTGTGTGTGTGTGTGTGAGGGATTGAGCGGTGTGTTTAAAGAGCGGTTGTCCACGTTATTTCTCCCAACCCTGCGCTCTCATCTTCATCCTGGGGAATACAGTTGGAATTGAATTTTACACACCAGGAATTTTCCAAGTGATAAGGAGGGATGAGTTTTTTTTTTTTTTTTATCTGAGTGTGGAGCTAAAGGTTCTTCATGTTCCTCCAGACAACCCCACCCCTACACACACACACACACACTCCACAGCCTCTCAACCTCAGTCTACCTCCATCACTGAGCCCATAGTGTACGTTTGGAGAGGGTTTCAAATAAGATTGTAGCAGGAGGCTGCGGACAAAGGACGAGCTTTCTTTCTCTGCATCAGCCTCAGAAATAGAGATTTCCTCCATGTCTTGTCCGTGAAATATTGCCGGACACTGTTTTTCGCAGGGCAACGGAAACACAATTGCCACTGTGATGAAGAACAGTGGATACTCTGGGAACACGCGGCCTTGTTTTTAAATTCTCCTAAGGCCTGTTTTTTTCCACAAGGATAATGATATTTTTTTCTTCTATAGCTATTCAGTTCACCTTTTTCCTCCCCTGAGAATGCGAGAGCATGGCACCATCTGGGTTCATATTAGACCAAAGACTAAAGCCAAAAACATAAACCCAGACTCCACACGGATAACAATGTGTGCTTACAAGTGGTGATTGTGCGCTTTATGAAATCAAACCCCATCCATTGTCGTATCGTGTTTGTATTTAGCTTTCACGAGATAATTTGACTTAATTTATTTGGGATCCTACAGAGGGATTAGACCTCGATGCTCGTTTATCTTTCTCAATAAATAATAGTGTTTTATTCATGGAACAGATTTTCCACCAGTGTCTCTCCCAGCGTGTAATCCGCTGAACATGAAGTGATGAATCAGACAATGATTTCCTGTCTCCACTACCTTCCCCAGCCCTTCCCTCTCCACCTTCCCAGACGCGCTGTTGCTTTTCTTTTGCATTTTAATGCAGTTTCTCTCTAGTCAACGCGCTGCAAGGGAGTCAGGCTAGCGGGAATCTGTGAAGGATAAATAGCTTCTCACCGCATGCTGGGAAGTAGCTAATTATGGCTGCTTGTTTCTGTACTCGAGGAATGATGTTTGCTGCTTAGAGGTGTTTTTCTTGCTACAGTACTGTACGTACCACTGAGAATGTTTTATTCAAAACTGTCATATCACTTGAATGGTTTGATAATTGGGGCAATTTTTAGCTGCTCTAGATGTGCAGGTGATCCTGAAACAAAAACAACGCGATCTCTGCTCACTGAGAAAGAGTCACGATTTGTAAATCACCCAACAAATGTTCAAAAACGAAAGATTAAATGCAAACGTAGCCTTCACTCGCACTTCATGTTTTTATGTTTGGTTATTTAGGCAACCTCTTCGAAACAACAGCAACAACAAAATATATATTAACTTACATTCACCAGCAGTAGCTTGATTTTTCTGGCCACTTGGGGGCAGCAGAAACAAGTAATGAACACGACGTCGACATATCACCTTTACGTTGTTAGCAAACTGTTGTGCAGAGGAACATTATCTTTTATGTGGAGTCATTTCTCTGGCCACGAATCCACAAATGTAAAGGTGCTTTCACACCTGTGCTTCAGTTTATTTGGTCTGGATCGTTTCCTCCTTTTAGTTTTAGGGCACAAAGAAACCAAGAAGAGTAAACATTAAGTCATAGACTGACATTGATTGGACAGTTTTGGTCGTCCTACATCATGCAGGGAACTCAAATTCAAGTTTTTCAGTCTCTTTTAACATTGTTTTGGCTCTCTTTCTGGCTCTTTAACTGTTAAATACTGCACTGTGTTCACCAGCTAGGTGCTAACTGTGAGCAGGTATTGTACCGCAGACTTTTAGTTTTTCACGCCGCTGTGGGTGCGAACAACGCTGTGAGAGGTCTGATGAGCTATGAGCTGAATTATTCTCTGTAGTTCATCACTATAAGAGACACCTTTCATATTGTCACACTGTTTTCACATTGTCTTTTGATACATTGTCATACAATAATGGATTCATGTTGCTTTTACATTATTCAGAAATGATGAATGCGATGACAGATTTTATTATTTTAACCTTATTTAACAGGACAGGGTCGCGTTGAGATGAAAAATCCTGGCCACGGCGGGCGGCTGCACAAAATCAAACGTGTGTTTTAAGGTCTGGCTCAGTGTTGTTGTTCGCCGGCGTGATTACTGTCAGCAAATAAGGCAAAGCTCTCTCTGATGAATACGTGGGAATGTGATGCTCTTTGTGGTTTAAATAGATAAGTGGGTGCTTACATGAAAAATGTGCAGGATACTGCATCTACTTGAAGCTGTGAGAGCAATTAGTGCATTTATTTAATCCTAGGTTTACCTACCATGACTAGAAAAATTGAGATAGTAATGACCCTTTTAATTATAGACATATAATCTATGTCTACTCTGAACATGCACAGAATGTTAATGATTGTGCAGTCTCTCTTAAAGACATGCACTGCTGTCTGCAGGTACTTTTAAATAAATCAGCGGTAGTACAGATGTTTACTATTTGTACCACAGTGGGGCTGGATCTGGAGTTTCTTCTCTCAGGAGACCGTATCATGTCCCGCTGATGGCGGCTGGATGCTGCCTCAGCACTATTTTGGCGGGTAGTGCCGCAGTCACGGCGCTCTGCTGTAACTGAGCTATTCAATTCCTGCGAGGGCAGTAAGCCTGGTGTTGGAACAGATGTTTTTCATGTGTTTCAGTCTATAACTAATACACAATCAATGCAAATAAAGGGCAGCTCGGGTGGCAGGCGGGGCAGGGTTTCTGTTTCAGGAGGAAAGGGAAGCTCAAGGATAATCACGAGCACAGTTAAGATGTTGAATTGTTAAATATTCTGCCCGACTGAATGAATCCTCATATTTCTAAATAACCAGAAATATGAGGATTCATTCAGTGCAAATATAGATCGTGAACAAATTGTGCTTTTAGAGTCACTAATGAGGCTGTTTTAAATCCAATTTATTCCTCAGCCAACTAATAATGAAGCTCTAAGGTTTCAGTATCTTGTTTTCAGACATAAACTGCAATCGCTTAGATAATTATAGATATCTTATTATAATTTAATGATGTTTTGGAAATGGGGTTGCAAAGGGGCGGAAAGTTAAACTGGGGAATTTTGGAAATATTCCAAATATGAAACTCTATGGGAATGTATGTGAATGAACTGTAAATTGTGGGTAATTTAAACAAACTGTGTCATATCCAAACATAAATCTAAACATTTAGTTTTGTCATTATGCAAAATAAAACAATTAAAAAAAACATTTCAGCAGATTTATTTGTAAGTAGAACAAGTTTGAATTATTTTATTGAACAATATTATGTAGTCCACGAGCTCAAATGTGTGTCTTCAGTAGTCTCTGTGTGCTCTGGGCTCTAAAGCTTTCTATTTGTAGGTTGAATTAACTTGAAGTGCAAAGAGGTTTTGGACTTGTGTTGTTTGCCACCTGTGCTCGAAATGTGTTTTTAATACCACGTGAGATGCTACCAAAATAACCCGACATCCAGTTTATAATTAACACGTAGAAGATAAAACTGAAGCTTGTTTCCTGGAAATGATTTTTCAGGTGTTAAGTGGTGAGGCCGGCTGTGCTATAGTAGTTTGAATGACGCTGCAAAAACAAGTGTATCTCTGAAAATGCGTTGAGTTTAAATGTATTGGGCCCAGACTTTGATCGTATTCATATAATATGCAAACTAAATAGAAATTGATTGCAGGAGAGAACCAGAGGATGCAGGAGGGAGAATTCACCCCCGCAGGTTAAGATTTTCTAACATGATCCTCGATGCAGACTGTTCATGGATAATCCTAGCATTGATCGACAGCTTGACAGGAGGAGACCGACACGCGCTTCTTCATTTAGGCATTGGTGTTGCATCGTGATGTATGCAGCTCACAATCGATTAAAAAAACTCTTCAGACGCAGTCTAGATAATCCAGAATGTCAAAACTGTCTCGGTGAAAGCGTAGCTTCTGTTGCTAATTAGTCGATGGCCTTGTTTGAGGTGAAATGAGGCCAGTCTGTTGCGAGGGTCAGACCAGGACACAGCGGGGGGGTGTACTGAAGCTCTGGAATTCAGAGGTCAACCTGGATTGGATAATATGACATCTCTGTGCACACATTTTACACATACTGACCTCTATGACAGACACACACTCTCACCAGGGTCACCATGAGGCTGTATCCCTGTCCAGGCCACCTACCTCCCACCGCCCTCCTCCTCCTCCATAGCAAACCCCCATTCTAGTATCACTTACAAACATAATCAATACAGGCTCTCTGCTGTTATTGATCCAGAAACGGTGTATACACAGCTGCTGAGCCCAGGCTGTGGCCTCCTGCCTGGAATCAAGAACCCAGAAGAAGACACTTGATCACCCGCACCTGGTTCTCCTCAGCCATCCTCGAGATGTGTCGAGCCCGGGGAGATCAAGGGTGAATACGGGCATCAAAGGCTCTCGCTTTATGCAAGGACAATTAATTAGCGTTTGTTCGAAATTAATTTGTCGCATGTCAATGACTCTCTTTCACGAAATAATGAAGTGTGCTCTTGACTTGTAAAGACTGATGAGTACAGTCCATTTGATTAGCTATCAAAACATTAAGGATGGTTGGAATACCTTCACCTTTCTGGTCTCAAGTCGTGCATAAAGTCTAATTTAAGCCAATTGTGATGATGTATGCTCCAGAGACGCTTTCATTAGGTGTGCACTACATCACTTAAAATGTGCATCTGTGTCTTCTGCCAAGAACACCTCTGTTTCTTTGAGAGAGTCCAACCAGTTCCAAAAATACAGATTATTTGGTACGGACACCAAAGAAGACGATCAGTCAAGTTACAGGTACTGGAATCATATTTGTTGCTACTGTTTTCTAACCGGGATGACAGCTGCAGTCTGTCCAATTAAATGAGCTGCTGATGAGGCCATTGGAGTTTTGCGCATGCCAAAGATATAAAATTATGTAGATGGGTTATGAGTGCCGCGACTTAATTAAGGGCTTCCGACTTTGCTGGGAACCTTTTTTTTGTACTGCACAAGCATGTCATTTTCTGCCAGTTAATGACATTAATGTGTTGCCTTGATTAGAGGCAGAATGCACCATTCGTTCATGTCACAGTAGTGGATGTGGCTCAGCCACTGTTGGCTAGTAGTGTACTTACATAGCGTCTTTCTGGTCGTCCGACTGCTTAGGCGCTTTCAGACTACATATCTCAGTCACCCATTCATACACTGACGACATTGCCGGCAAGGTGCCAACTGCTCATCAGTTTGGGAGCTAATCATTCTCACACACTCACACACCGATGGCGCAGCCTCGGGAGCAATTTGGGGTTCAGTATGTTGCCCAAGGACACTTCGACATGCAGACTGGAGGGTTTGAATCATCTGATTCAGAAGACGACCCGCTCTACCTGGAGTTACAGTTCTGCAAAGACAAACATAAATGTCTTTGGTGATATACCGTACACAGGAAGGGTATTACAGGTAACCGTAGGTCGTAAAGCTTCCAGAAGAGCCAGCATGTACAATCCTAAACTGTAACGAGTTGTGGAGTCCTGCACATCAAACAACCCGAGCGGTTTGTCCAACTTGCTGTCGGGATGTTGAGCGTTGAATGGCAATGTTCATTCTACCCATGCTCTGCTACAAACCCAGATCTGCTCACATTTGGGCAGTGTGTACAGAAACGTAAAGAGCTTCAAAGTAAACTTTTCTAATGAGGTTTGGTCCAAAGAAATCAATCTGTCGGCGTGATTGCATCTCGCTTTGATTGATGCTTGCCCAAGGCTCGGTAGTAGGAGTGAATATTGCCTGGAGCATCTGAAGGCAGCTTTGCCCATAATGACAGCAGACTGTAACTGCATCCTGGGAATTCAATTACCTTTAATTTTACCATCCCCACTTCGACATATTACCCTCTGTCAGAGCCAATCAGTATAATCAAATCAAATCAAATATGATGTGTTAGCCTCTGATTGATTCCTGCATGGAATAGGTTGGCGCCTTGGCCGTGATTAAATTGTTGCAATAACCTGCAAGGACTGGAAGTTCTCACTATTTCAGATGTGGCATTAACGTTCATTTAATCAGAGGACCTGAGGTGACGCGATATTGCAGCAGCCTCATGCTTTTGATAGATTAGAAATGATTCCAGGATTAGTGGAAATGATGAGGTCTTGTAGGGGTTTTGGTTGGATTAACGACGGCTGGATTCACATTTTAAACACAGAGTTTGAGGTGTTGCAGGGAAAAGATACATCACTGACATCCACACAGAGAAAACACCCCAGAGACTGGAGTTCAATCCCTACATCAGCACTTTGTTTCTCCGTTCACCACCCCTTCTTTCATCTCTCACTACTTTGGTTTCTTTCTTAAATGAATCATGAGGAAATAGAATAAGTTCAAGGGCAATTAGTTGCCTTAGAATAACGATTATTCTGTCTGAAAGGCAACCACATGGGTTCAAGGATAACAACTCCCAGTAAAAGAGTCTGAAAGCCTGAAAGAGACAATACCCAGTGAAACAGCTTGTACCTTCTTTTCAAAAGGATCCTAGCAGAGATTCTTGTTCAGTATTCAGTGAGTCTCATTTAATGTCAGAGGTTTGGAAAATGTTCCAGGCTTCTTTGGGTTTAGAGGCTTTTTCACCCAGTGTTCATTTTAATATCTTTCCCGCCTTGTTTTCATTTCTTACCTGATGCGTGAACTGTTGAAATTGCACATTGCTGCATCAATACCAACAATTTCACTACTTTTAAACGCAGCAGCCTCTCAGATAGAAAGAAGGTAGAAGGTTGCGTTTTTTTAACCTGGCAACCCAATGCAATGGCTTCCAAACAAATATATACACAAGTGCACATTCCAGTCATTTTTCATGCAAATGTTGTAATCTTACTGTTTACCTCTCAGTCGGCCAAGAGCTTCCTGTGATAACTTCCCTGAGCTGTAAAATATTGCCTCACATTACTGGACTGGACATGCTAAATAAACCCCCCACTCGAGAACTATCACTCAATGCTATGCGAGTAGTACTCAGTGCTGCACTGTATCTTTGGATAAAGGCGTCAGCTAATTGACTAAATAAAACGTAAACAGTGTTGTGGCTTCTCAGAAGCCTTAAAACTCAAAATGCTACATGCAAACTGGCCATACTGGTTTGTATTTCTTTTTAACACTGGTACCCACAATGCAGTCTCTTGACCTTTTTTATCGCAGTGCTATTTTTGAGTCCAACGTTTGGCGCTAGTGTTGGCTTTATTTGATTTTTACAGCGGCGTTAGGTCAGGATGATTTGTTTCACATCACCTCATATTGTTACTGTAATGCTGTGATCAGATTAAAGTGGCAAACAAGACTCTTCCATTACAAACCACACGTGTGTGTGTGTGTGTGTGTGTGTGTGTGAGGTGGTAGTTCCCATCATCTCTGAAGGCAGAGGTTGCTTGTGTAAGCACTACAGCAGGGGTCACCCAGCATGAGGCTCAAGGACATCGCAGTAATGTAATCTTAGCTGTTGATAGGACTCTAAGGGAGGGTATGATAGCCGAAGAGTGGGAAAGCACTGTAACCTGATAGTGGCTACTTGTATACACCACAGGGCACCCGTACACACACACACACACACACACCGAGAAAAGCATCTTTTCCTTTATCTGTATTATCGGTGCTTTGAACAACCTTCCAATCATCTCATTAGAAAACACTTTAGTGAAGCTAAATGCTTTAAGCCCTTAACCTTTCTATCTGATTAGACGTTCAGAGGTTACAGGAGTGTGTGTGTGTGTATGTCTGTGTGTGTGTGTTCATCTAAACAGTGATCATAGTCAGGAGGGGTCGATAAAGAGCGGATAAGGCCTCCGATCAATACCCATCAGAGTTCCGCTGATCAAATATTTATCCAGGAAGAGAGAGGAGAATAGACTCCCTGTCTGTCTGCCTTGTCTTGTCTGTCTCTCAGCCTGTTGATAATTTTCTTTCCGGGTCTGTCTGGCTCTCTGTCTTTGTAATAGGAGTCAACCTCAGCGCCCTGAGTGCCTGTTGATACTGAGGAAGGAGGTTTCGACTCCATGTATCCTCATTAAAGACTGACTTGTAGTGTTCAGGTACAGCGCTGTGACTCCCCGTGTTTTTGTGTCACCGAGGACTGAGGTCACAAAAGTTGAAAATGTTAATCTTTTGAGGAGATGCATCCTGGACTCCACTCCCTGCCAAACCACAAAGAAGCAACCAATGAGTGACAAGACATCCTGGAAAAACAATCTGTCGTCTCTTTCATTGTGGTCGCTCGCTTTCTTTCCATCCCTGTCCAACTTTCTACTTCCTCTCTTCTGTCTGAATGTGCTTAAACATTCACAGAGTCTGAAGGTGGAATGCGTCCGATATGGAAATTTGTGACTTTACATAACTGACAGCTGCCAGTCAGATCCACAATGACTGCCCGGGCGCTGTTTAGCAATGGATGCCTTAGAGTCCATTCAGACAGACAGCGGTAGTGCATCCACAGGGTGTCCACCAAGAACACAGCGACCTGCGGCGGACCTGGATCCAACTTTTGGAAAAAGTTGATCCTGTTTGAATGCGGCCTTAAGTCTTCTAGTTTCATTTACCAGTATCTTTACTTTAACTTTAAAACCCACTACAGTCTCTGAAAGATAGCGAGACACAGTAATGCTGGCTGAAGATGTCGACGTACCTCCGGAGTGGAAGAGGTTAATTATTTCTTTGGCCTTGTTGTGCCTTTATTTGATCGGACAGGTGAAGATTGATGAGAAAAATGGCAGAGGGAGTAATTAAGGACTTAACCTGCAGGTGAGCAAACCGCACGCCGTCTTGCGATGTATTATTAGCGTTGGCAAACTTCTTGGTGGTTGGCATTGTTTCACGTTATTGCCCATCCGTTGTGTACCTGCTCTAAAAAGGACTTGGACAGTGTGGCGACAGTTTGACACGTGTGTGAAGTTAGAGAGCGTATTTTCACCTTCAGCCCTAATTAATTAGTATTAACTTACCCCGTGTAACGCTTCACTGCTCTGTTATTCAGCCTTCTGCAGCATTGTTTTGGCAGGCGGAGGCGAACACATTAACAACTCCTCCTCAAACAAGATTCATCCAAAACGCACATGATAACAGCGTGTAAAAACATGTTAATTTATTGGCTGTTGGGAACCTTGTCTCCTATCTCCCTTGTCTCCTCGCTGGCTGGGCGGTTACTCCAAAATGTGAGGATGGGAATGTCGGGCGAAGCGATTACAGGGCCGCTGTGTTATCCCGATTGCGTTAATAGGTGTGTTTATCCGCGTTTGCCTTCCACTCTTTCGTCATCTCCAGCAGGTTTAATGCTGTTTGAGTTGTCAGGTTCATTGGGGTTAATTCACCGCTTGTGTTTCTCTTCCCATTAAGCTTCTCCTTCCAGCTGTTTCAGCTATTGGCAGGCGGTCTCTTAACACTCTTACATCAGCCCTCCTGGCTCACTGAACTGTGGATCTGGCAAAAGCAAGCAGGAGGGGAGGAGGTGCTGCAGGAGAGCAGGAGGTGATGCCAGTTGGCTGAAGCAGCGAGAAAGTGGAGGGTTTTTTTCTGCAAAGAGACCCCTGTAGCTGCAGTGATAACAGAACGATAGCGTGCGACTCGGAGGCAGAGGAGCTGTGTACCTTGATGCAGTGTCGAGGGAGATAAGACGCACTCTGACACAAAAGCCGCGGTCTAGAGATGTGTGTGCATTTGAAGTGGTCGAGTAGTGCGACAGCAGCAGTGCAGAACATACAGGCTTGAACTGTGTACAAAAGCAGCTGGGGATCGTGTGTGTGTGTGTGTGTGTGTGTCAAGCTCAAGTCAAATTTTCTACTCTTCCTTCACTGCGCTTCATCAGCAGATGAATCGCTTGATCTTAATGAGGCTAAGATTAAAAATACATAAGAGCATGAGTTAAGAGCTCAGCTGATGATTGCTGAGCTGGTGTTATTGACCAATATCGACTTATTGCAGCTATCTTGGCATCAAGAATGTTTTGTAGGCTGTATTTTTGTTTATATTTGACTATTACTTTCAGATCTTTGTTTATTATGTGTTGCATGCGTGTAGGTAAATGTCTTTTAGTCATTCTTTAGGGTGACTGAGCTCCATGTGTCAACATGTGCTTTTTTATTTTCTGTTTCTGTCAACTGTCAGTGGACTTTAGTGGCATCTGTGAAGTGCCAAAAACTGCAGTTCCTCTTGTTGTCCACTTGAGGCTGGCTCCAGAAGAAGTGAGTCAGTCTCCATAAGTCCCCATGTTCAAATGTCCAACTTCACAGCAGAAATAAACATGTTTACAGCCTGGTACAAAAAACAGTTTTGGTCTCTGTAGCTAATTTCCCCGTTCATGACAACTGTACTGAGGGTGAATTTATATACAACTCACCTGTTCAGATTATATTAAGGCTTAAAGTTATGCAGGATTAAGAGCGTGGACGCTTTGATTGACAGGTGGGTGCTGTCACAGGTGGCTTATTTGAGCAACCAGGCATCATTCAGCACGCCTTGATGATCTACGTCTTTGCCGATTTTTAGATAAGTCAGGTGGCGGAAGAGGCAGGAGGACGGCGGCAGCCAGAGCCATCACACCGAGCTTCTTAAGAAACCTGTTGGTGACGTCACAGATACGACGTCCATTCTTTCTAGTGTCAGTGGTTGTAGCTGCTGATTGCAACCCCTTCTTCCTAGCATGAAGGAGAAACTACAGCGGCTGTGAAACACACAAAACGTGAGGTGATTATACAATAATGAAAACCTAGTTATGCATGTTATGTTCTGCAAATAGAGCCCCCTTAATCTGACACACCTGTTAAACGTCAGTATCATTCAGGCTGTCAGTGATACATTTGGCCTAAAGGGAACCAAATAAATATTAAAGCAGATTATGGAAGCATTGCTAATTAACTTTGTCTTTTATGGAATGTTGTTGTGATCTAATACAGTTTGGTCTCTGGTGTGATGGAGGATGTGGATGACTGTTTCAGTATTTAGTCTCACACACTGCCTCTTCATTACCCCTCTACCTGCTCTTTTCTCTGCATCATCCTCTTTGCCTCGGAGGTTTTAACTGCAGAGCTGTGAATCCTGCCGGTAACTCCTGTAAGAATCCTCCCCATCTGTCTCTTTCCTCTGTAAATCTTTCAGTTTGAAGTTGAGAGCTGTAAAGCAGGAGGAATAGTCTTTGTTTCTAATTGTAAGCTGTCAATTTATTTAGAAAAGATACATAAAAATGACAAATATAGCAAATAATATTCAGTGCAAGGGGAGGCAGACAGCCTGAATGGAGTTATTTAAAGCTTCCACCTGAAGTTTAAATGAAAAATAGATGTCAATGTGATGTCAAACTAGTCAGACAACAACAAATAATAATAACGTCAGTTTAAAGGCAGAAAATTCAGTGTCAGTTCAACGTTTCTTTGAATTCCAGCTTGCAGGATGCAACAATAATATCACAGGAAATATTTGTGGAGGAGAAAAGAACCTGTCAAACCGTGCAAAGTGTGACTCTATTATAGCTTTTGGTATTAAAATCTCTGCTGTAACTGAAACCCACCTTTCCATTAGTTTCTTTTTTCGCTCTGTTCCAAGGCCGGATCGTATCAGTCTGTTGTATTACATTAGTCTCTCTGTGGAGGGTAATTTTCTATCGTCACAGCCCCAGAAATGACATTTCTAGCTGTGAAGATCTGGATCCTTTGTAATTCTGCCAATCAGGCAAAACTTATTTTCCACACAGCAGGTGTGCTGCATTAAACCACAATAGGAAGGGAACATTCGTTTTCACCCAGACTACAGTGATGAATCTGTGCGCTGCAGAGATTCATGAAGAAACCTTCGAGTTCCTGTCTGTTCGAGCGATTTATCAAGGTCAGCTCAGGCTCCACGGCACCTGCCAAAAACTGAAGAGTTTGCCTCATCCAGAATGCAAATGAGGCTGTTTGGGTGTTCGCATATCTTAATTTAGTCTACAGTAAGCACTTTTGACTAAAGGTTAACTCAGATTTGGAAGGCAAGCCTGCAGGCAGCTGAGTTTCAGCTGTCTTTGAGTGATGCAGTATTCACAGTGTGTGTGTGTCTGTGTGTGTGTGTGTGTGACAGAGAAGAAAAAGCTCATTTATCACAACATGCTCTGGAACCTTCTAGGGTCAGCCCGCTGTCCAAGTCTTCTAATGAAGAACCCAGCCGAGCCAATCAGAGCTCGCTTCAATGAGGCGCCCCAACGGCCGGCCAATCAAACGCTGGAGGTTCAGCGGAGCGACGGGCAGAATTGATGAGAGGAGTAAGTCCTAGTGAAGGATCACCATAAGCTGCCTGAGATAACACTACGCCGGAGCAGAAACACTCAGCTCCATGGAAATGCAATAAAGGGCTGAACCATATCTCAGTGTTGGGCGATGGGGTGATAACAGTCCCGTAGTGGAGAATGGAAAATAGCCCATTGAAATGCAGCGTGAAATACACCGCCGCCAGAGTTCTACATGTAGAGCAATGGGAATGGGATGATGTGTGAATATAAGTGGACTGCAATATTACCTTTTGCTACCCACTGTTCTCTAACAGGACAAAGAATGAGCAGCTGAGGCGATTTGTTAAATCATCGCTGTGGATGTGCTGCGACTGTGTGCAGAATACAGATTACAGTTTGCCTCCGTAGTTCAGTCTGAGGGCACTTTGACGCTCAGCAGTTTCATGCCTCTCGGTTAAATAGTCCAAAAATCTCTCTCCGTAGAGTCGATGCAGTTTGCAAACATATCTGAAGGATGGACGTGAAGCTCTCCCGTTGAAGAAGTGAGAACTATCTGGTTCAGGTTGGTGAGAAACATCCAATCACCAAGCGTAAAGGTGTTTTGTGTGTGACTGCCATGGCCAGCTGAAGCTAAAGATGATGCATTGTGGAAACCTTAGTCACTTAGTCATGGTGCTTGTATCCAAAGCGACTTACAGAGCGACAAGGACACTTAGAATCAAGGTCCAGTTGTGGAGGGGGATAGATGTATCACGTCCAGTTGTTGGTAGTGTTGCAGAGGAGGTCCTCTCTGAAGAGCTGGAGGTCTTCAGGAGGTTTGTGAAGGTAGAGAGGGACGCCCCTGATCTGGTAGGAACTGGTAGGACGTTCCACCAACGGGGAACAACAGAGGAGAAAAGTCTGGATTGTCCTGAGCGTACAGGTGGCAGAGCCAGGCGCTGCTCATTGGAGGAGGTAACATATGTCTGTATGAGGACATTCAAGAACCAGAGACTACGTAGTCAGTATTAGATTTGAATTTAACGTGGGCTTCTACAGGTAGCCAGTGGAGCTTGATGAGCATGAACATGTGACCTTTGGGTTGATTGAAGACCAGGCGGATCATCTGAAAGGGTTTCATGGTGCAGGATTTGGTTGTCCGACCAAATAAAGACATACAGAGTGTTTTTGTGTTGAGGAACATCAAGGATATCATAAAAGAAAGGTGAAGAACAACTCCTCTCACTTCAGTGTCTCCGTCCTGGAAGCTTCCTTGGATTTCTCCTTTTTTTATGTGCTTTCTTTACCTTTATGGGAGTATATGGTTGAATGATAGAAGATGTTTTATGTTGCACACATTACAAACCTATATTTCTGGGACATGCAGCTACCCTTGACTTGAAACAACATAAAAACACAAAGATTTATGGGTATGAGGAGGGATGATCTTGATGTATGATAGCCAGAAGTTCTTCATGCTTTGAAAGCAGAGTGTGACAAAATTAAGATAAATCCACCGTCCTTAAATTACAGCTTAAGACTGGGCTTGGTTTTGTTTCGACCGCTTCACATTACAGTGTTTTCTCAGGTGTGCTTTGACATGATTAATGATTGTTGGTTTGTGGGCCTTGACCAGTGATTATTGGACCGTTTCTTCTCTTCTTATCTTATCAACCTGCCATGATGCTGCTAGTCAGGATGAAGGTGTTAACCACAGGAAATAACTTCTCAAGGACTTGGGTGTGTTGACTCGTAGTAAAAGTGTGTCAGGAGAGCAAACTCCAGTAACAGTTTACCTCACAGAAAACTTGGCCTCATTTCACAGGGGCTGTCACAATGAAAGGTTTACAGGCATTATAAATGAGACCTGGAAGGCCAGCCTCTGTGGTCCATTTGTTTTATTTTGGTAGTCCTGGTTTTATGCTCCATAATAATTTGTCTTCTATTAGAAAACAGGTGACCGCTTTTAATTTTCTAAACCAGGATGCTTCTTGTAATGTGAACCAGCAGATCCATGCGATCGCACCTCCTTAAAATGGTTTCCTTGACA
This sequence comes from Miichthys miiuy, assembly GCA_036365135.1. Taxonomy (NCBI): domain Eukaryota; kingdom Metazoa; phylum Chordata; class Actinopteri; family Sciaenidae; genus Miichthys; species Miichthys miiuy. Next base: position 29,198 of record JAAROE010000966.1, read on the forward strand.
TAAAAATCATTATAATTCCCTCACGTTGGAGTTTGTTGTTGGCTTGCATCGGAGACAAATGGTCCGAACATCCAGATGTGGCTCCCGTGTTGTAACATCCAGCAGTCTTTCACCAGGTCAGCTTTGCAACGTATGTGCGAGATACTTGAAAAGAGAAAAACGGCCATCATCGATATCATCTGACTCGGAGTCCGGAGGGCGCTGTCGCCTGCTGATGATGTATGAGGTGAAGAGAAGTGTTCATCAACGAGCAGGAAGATTACTCCTCCATCCCGAGACACCTCGCGCTCTCTCGCCGCCTGTGTCACCTCCCCGAGTGAGGATCCATCACCCTCTCTCCGCCCTCACCTCCTCTACACATCACACTGGATATCCTCAGACACATTTCACTATGCTCTCCTGTTGGATGTTTATCGATCCCTTCTTTTTTTTCCTCCACCTTCATCAAGGCCTTAAGGCTTGTAGTGCCACTGTAACTTCCCATATCAGCAAACATTAACCCAGTTTGAGTCACTGAGTGATTGTGTGCATCAGAAAGCATATCTTGCAGAAGTCCATAGGTGTTGTTTTCCTAATAGAAAAGACCTCAGAAGGTACAAAAAGGTCCCACATATAATTATTACAAATGAAAAAAAATGTTTTTTCTAGGTAGTAATGTTAGTTATTTAATGAAGAAATGCATCTTCATACTCAAATCTGTGCAGAAATCTTCTATATTTGAGCTTTCAGAGACCTTTTCAAGGCAAAAACAGGTTAGCAAAAGAATGTCGCAATGCACTAAGCTGAAGGATCATCACTTGATTAGCCTTAATGGAAAACACTTGTGTCAATCAGTTGAACTTATGTGGCTAAATATCAAGGGAAATGTAGTCCTCGGTATGTTGGACTACAAGTTAAAGACAGAGTGTCAGAGAGAATCAAGAAAGACGACTTACAATATACAAGATTTTCAATATGTACAAACAAAATATGCAACAACAGAGATACATGCTGAGTAAATATCAGTTTTCAGCCATCATCAACCAGAGCATGCACTTTGTTCTTTCCTCATCTTGTCCTTTATCTGTTCTGGAATCTCGAATTATGAAGTTATAAATATAAGATCCCTAAAAATGTGTATGTGAAGTTCTTCTGCAGGGAAACGTCATATGTCCCAGAATATGAAGGATGCATACGAATCTGTCAAGAGTGTGAGATGTAGCTGTTAGCTAAATCAGACCTGAGCGCAGTATGTCACACATGCACACATACATACACTTCACTTGGACGTTTACGACGTCAGCATTTCTGTCATCCGCCCCCCCCTCCCCCGAGGGTAAAGGTCAGCAGACTTGTTGGTCATCAACTTGTAATCCTAGCTTCCCTTCATTAGTTTTAACTGCCTAACTGCAGATCTGTTATTATCGTAATTTAATTTGACAATGACAAAAAGATCTTGAATCTCTCGGAGCAAAATTCCAGATAAAATATAATTATGACCTAATCTTTCTTTCTTCTTTCTGAAACTACATTCTTCCAAGCCGACATATCAGTAATTTAATTTTGACTGTTCAGAATTGAATTTAAGATATCTATAATTTCATCTATAATGTAAAAACAATCCTGCGTATCTACGATGAACATTGTAAATTAACATTTTGACCTAGTGAGAATTGTTAATTAGAACTGCAACAAGTCAAAATGACATTATGGATATGTCAACTTGAAAAGATATCCATCAAAGTTGAATTACGTAACTGAGATTTAATAGGAGTTGGTGGTAAAAGTTGAATTGTAGATAGTCATTTGCATATATGGATGCGTTGAATTCTAATTAGTCACAAAGCTGCTGTTATCTTCAGTTGCTGTCACAGTTACTGATTAAAGGTCTCGCCATAAGTTTGCTCTTTTACACTTTTACACTAATCACGGAATCATAGATTTTGGGGCGGCTTTGCACATCCCACACCTGATGATGCAACCAGAGGCCAAGCAGTAGCAAGAAAACCTCATTTGAACCCCGAGACCTTGAATGATTCTCTCAGACAAGCACGGCGGCAGACTTTGCAACCAGTAAAGATAAAGTTAGACATTAAAACCCAGAAAAGTAAGAAGTTAGACTTTAAAACTGATGTTTTGTTGCTACTGCTTGTCTCGTGACTACATCCATAACCTGACCTGTAATCGATGTGAAGTGCAAGTAGGTAGGTTGAAAATCGTTCAAATGGGCCTTGTCTGATGAGAAGCCTCTCACTCCTTCTTGCTGTCAATACCACGACCCATAGAAGGCTTTTTTCATAGGTATCATATCTATAAATAACACATCTATGTGTTTTGTGGAAGTAGAGGTAGATGAGAGGGTGTGAAGGACCACTGATGTAAATCCAAGCACTTCAAAATTACTCCTGGACCACATCAACATTTAGAGGCTGATGATGTCTGAGTGTCCAAATGTCTCTGTGGGTACAATTCCCTGTTCAAGTGTCTCTATAAGAGCTCTAAAAGCAGTGACATGAGGTCCAATACTTGAGTAGCAGACCAAATATTTGTTCAGTCCATCCAAAGAGGTGGAGCTGATGGTTGGCTTAGTGACGCCTAGTTGCTCAAATAAGCCACCTGTCAATCAAAGCGCCCACGCTCTTAATCCTGCATAACTTTAAGCCTTAATATAATCCTGAACAGGTGAGTTGTATATAAATTCACCTCAGTACAGTTGTCATGAACGGGAAATTAGCCAGAGACCAAAACTGTTTTTGTACCAGGCTGTAAACATGTTTATTTCTGCTGTGAAGTTGGACATTTGAACATGGGGACTTATGGAGACTGACTCACTGGAGCCAGCCTCAAGTGGACGACAAGAGGAACTGCAGTTTTTGGCACTTCCACGCTGGTGGTTGGTGCTACCTCTAAAATGGCATGAATGGCTCCCAAATTTGTAATAATTCTCTATACTTTTAATTCATCCAACATTTTTGTGTTTTAGAGTGTCACACGATCACTATCCTGGCTGTACATGTTTTATTTTGGTAGGCAGGTGACAATTTTAGCCATAAGCAGAGAGAGATTGTCACTATGGCGACCATAGGAACATTTTTATTGGTATCTGAATCCCTTAAATGGAGAAACATGAGCTTTAAACATGTTTTTTTTCCCCCAGCTTTGGCCAATAAACTGTGATTATAGTAATTAATTTAAGGTCCAAAATGATGTACAATCTTATGCAGTGAGATGAATGTTGTGGGGTTTTTTTTAGTAGCCAATAAACAGTGAGTTACTAATGAGATCAGAGCTTTCTTCATTTACAAGTCGTCTTTTGTACAAAGTTACAGCTCTCTGCAGGCTATACAAACATGTTTAATCCGTGGCTCAGAGCAACTCTATTGTCTTTTCTTTCCCTAATTTCTCAGCACAAATTGCAGCACAAAACAAACACAACTGTACAAGCCGTGTCGGCCCAAGTTGGCGATATGCCAAATTGTCTTTGGCATGCAAGTGTTGTGGAAAACACATTTTCCGTCAGCGAAGGTATACAACAAAGCTGCACGGCAACGCAAAGCTCCAATCTTTGTCTTTGGACATGCATGTTTGTCCGTCTACAAAACAGAGACAAATAAGTGCTCTGCTAATCCCGAGTAATTCTCGGTTGATTGGTTGACAATAATTCTGAGGTTTTCCGGGAAGGAGTTAGATCATGGATGAAAGGTTGAGACTGTGACGCTTTCCTCTTCAACACAGCGAACACAAAAGCAGCTAATTTCACCTCCAGTCGGTGAGAAGCAGCGCTTATATGTGAAATCAGCTGCTGTAGCTTGTGGCTGGAGTAAAAACCTGTCAAACCATGGCCGCGATATAATTACTCTCCTGAGAGAGATGCAAGTACAGCCTTCATTTAGCTATCTGGAAACATTGTGTGTGTATATAAAGACTGGTAGTTTTTTCCAATCCATGAAGTCATAATTCTGGTTTTAGCTGTTTGTCTCAGTCAAACGTAAAACCAGCACATCTGAATAGTAATGAGCATTTTGAAATTCCATATATCCACGATAGCCGCCTGCAAGACCTCACCAAAGATAAATGAATAAATGGATATGTAAATAAGCGGAGGTGAGATAAATAGAGTCCGGAAAGGAAGAGGCATGAATAGTGGATGTCCCAAATTGATTTTCCGCCTCCGAGCTTTAACTCATTTAGTCAGCTGGGAATACCTTATGAACCCTTGGTGTGTATGTGTGTGTGTCGGCATACGCACACATGCTTTGTCTTTCCTAGAACAGTGAGTGTCTCTATAAGCCAAGAGGTTTTAATCAGGGTTGGACATAAAGTGGTTCTTAATTGTACGTTAAGAATTATAAATTTGTGCTTATTAAAGGAACGATAACTTAATTTGTAACACTGACAGTTGATGATGATCTAAAATACAAAGTTCATGACTTTATTTGGCGCTTTCTGGGGCTTCCATATATTTACTCATCTTATTCCACATTTCTGCTTACGATAACTCAATTTATCCTCTTCGACACGGGCAGTGTGTGTGTGTGTGAGATCCCAGCAACCTCCGTGACTTGGATGTGAAGCCAACTGTCAAAAGCTGCAGTTCCTCTTGTCGTCCACTTGAGGCTGGCTCCAGAAGTGGGTCAGTCTCCATAAGTCCCCATGTTAAAATGTCCAACTTCACAGTAGAACTGGTACAAAACACAGTTTTGGTCTCTGTAGCTAATTTCCTGTTCATGACAACTGTACTGAGGGTGAATTTATATACAACTCACCTGTTCAGATTATATTAAGGCTTAAAGTTATGCAGGATTAAGAGCGTGGACGCTTTGAGGACCCATAGAAAAGAACATACAAGCTGTAGTATTGTCGTCAAAAAGCATGTTTCCTTAATGACTGATGACATAGAATGGTCATTTTATGGTTTAATACAGTAAATATGTCACATATTGTTGCTTGAAAGCAAAGTTTGGATCTTCTAATTGCCGGTTCTCCATGCGTCAACATGCCGTACAGTCATTTCTACTCGGTGGACTGAAGGGAGCCCTCAACAGAAGTGATGCAGGAAAACTGAATCACTGCGCAAATATTACTTCATTGAAGGAGTAAATCTAACATGACGAAGCATTTCTGCAGCACGGTATAAAAATTTGATGATGCGTCCTTTTTTTTTCCTGGCTCGCTCCGGACTGCCTGCATCGTTTGATACATATTTCACTCCTTTCTTCATTTCCGTCTCAACAGTTTTATGCCACCCATGCAGTTTGTAGCGATTGTGTAACCCTTAAAGCAGTTTTGCCTTTTGCATCACTTGAACGCATCACCCGCCAGTAAAGTGTTGAACATTGAAAGCAACCAGTGCGCTTTATCCTGAATTGATTTTCATTTCTTACACCGCTGGAGAAGTGTAGTATTTCAGTGTGTTCTACTTACTGTCGGATGCAGAACATTAGGGACACCTCTCACGTGACAGCTCCATTTCGGATTATTCATGTCTTCTTCTCGTCTTTCTTATACATCCATCTCCTCTTTGATTTTTTTCCCCGCTCCCATCTCGTTTTACGATTGAAGAAACCTTAGCAGATGAAATCGATAAAGCATCATGGCTTTCATGTTGAATCTTCATCCCTATCCCAGCTGCTCAGGAGGTTTTACGAGAGAACAGGTGTTCATTTTCGCATACTTGATGCAGATGTGCACCGTGAAGTATCTGTTGTTTTACCTCACAACTTGATATAAAATCTGAGAAACGAGGCACCAGTTTGGAGAGGTTGCATTCTTGTTTTTCCACGTGGCCAAGAAGGTTTTGTTCTCATCTCAAGATCTTCAAAACCTGAATGACAAGAACGATGACAAGACCAGGCCAAAGACCACTAGACATGGTCTTGGTGGTATCAGATTTCTGCCATTAGATTATGATGTTGTAGGGATCACAATGAAACTATCAGACGAGTCAGTGTAAGTAGGTTTAACAGAAAGTTGAAGAACATCAGCAAACTTCGTACTCTCGGTACCTTCTAGTTACTTCTGTTGTTTTATCTTCTCATTGAGAATCATGTTCTCTCTCCTGTCCCACCCTGGCAGGCTCACTGCGCTGGCTTCTTGTAATTGGGGGTTAGGTGATGTTTGTGTGATCTAAAGAAGCAGCATCCAGCAGCGGCGTTGTTAAGGTAGATCTCTGCAGCACACTGACAAGGTGCGTGCCGCTTGATGTATCGAGCAGAGTTATCGCTCTCGCTTCTCCACGTTTTCTCCGGCTGTTCGCTGTGAGCCACTTATAGGGTGAATAAATGCTAATGAATGGAAATGCGGTGCGGAGAGAGACGGCAGATATCTGGCTGTTAATAAAGCAGCACAGAGCACATCTGTGTCTCCCGTGTTTTCAATCCTTTCTTTCTTGTTTTTTTTTTATCTGTTCTGCGTGAACGGTTTCTTTCAGCATGTCTGACTTTGATTACATTTTTCAAACATGAACTCTTGATTACACTTTTACAAGTAAAGCCTGTGTGCATACTGTATGTAATTCATTTATAGAACCTCCACCACAGCCGGATTACTGTTGTATGCTGAGCATTGCATTTAAATCTTATCGAATGAGCAGCTCGGATATCCACAAGGAGCCTTCCCATGTGGAGGTATTTTGCATACCTACAACTGGGAGGAGACCTAGGGCAAACCCAGAATACACATCTGGCCGGAACACCCCAGGATCCTAGAGGATGTGGCGAGAAGGATGATGTCACTTTTGTTTGCCGGCTGCCAATGAGGCCTAGACCTGCATAAGTGGCAGAAAATGGATGCATGGATGGATAATATTCATAGCTGTGTACAGGTGAGCTAGTTTAGAGTGGTGGAATTTGTCTTGTTTGGGGAAAACACTGAGAAGTTTGTGATTTTTCCATGTTGACCAGTTAAAAATGAAAGGTGTTCGCATAGCACCATCATCAGATTAGAGCTCTTGCTGCTAAGTTGTGGTGGTTTGTGTTCCAGGGTTGTTGCATTAGGTGTGTTTCCACCATTTACAGTATAAAGAGTGGACGTTGTATCCCAGCAGCCCATTCTAGACGATGCTCGTGGTTCCACCAGAAGTGTCGCAGAGGGCACAACGAGCAATGTCAAGATCGAGCAGATGGAGCTGGCCAGTCGAGACATAGTCATAGAGAATCCGATTGATTTTCAAAATAAAACACCGTGTGTAGACTCACGATTGTACAAACAGACAAAAGGGAAACTATTTAAGTGTGTAACCTACTTATTCATGGTAGAAGTACATAAGAAACCAAAGACAAATGACCAGATTTGAGCAAGTCCACTTCTGAAATGCTTGAATCTTGGTGGGATTGGACACCAACATCCTGTTGCAACCTCGCAGATAAGTCCTGGCTGTTTGTGTTCCACTGTTGAAACATTTGCTGTGTTTCCACCAGAAGAACAGCAGACTGCAGATCTGTTAGTTATTCTGACGTGAGGTCACTTGTTGTTCACCGTTTCATCTTTAATAATGTATTTCTATATTCTTCACACAGTTCTCCCCGTTGGGGATTAAAGAACGGATCCGCCCTGCAGCCTCGGTGCATTTTTATTTATCATCTGGGTCACTGCTGTGGTCAGCTGCAGGGTTTGTACCTGAGCAGCAACAGTGTTTATATTTGGCTCATAATAATATATGTGTGTGTGTTTATATGGATACTTCGTGCTCATACCAGCCCATCCACCATGTCAGGAACAGATCTCTACCTCCACCTTCCTCTCTCCATCGCTTCTCTCCCTCCTCCACCATCTTCCCCCTTTTGCTCTCTCTCTCTCTCTCTCGTGATATTCTTTTATTTTTCTGTCGCCTCGCCGGAGGCCATTCGTGTTTCTGAAGGGGTCTCTCCCATTGATTTCCTGCGAGCCCTTGCTGTGAGCGAGACACTCCCGGCCCTCACCCCACTGCGCTGATTTACTCACGCTGTAATAGCATAATGTTTTTGAGACCCCCCACCCTCCCCTCCACTTCACACACACACACGCTCCTCCCAGTTGTTTTGGCCCACGCCGCGAGGCGGGACAGGAGCTGGCGGACACCTGGCTGAGGTATTAACATGGTTATGAACCTGCCGCGCTCGGGCTCCACCGAGACGCAGCGTGGGGCTTCACACATGTGACACACACACACACACGTATGTTCAGGGTTTTTACCGCGGTGTGAGGACTGTATGGAGGATTACACTTACTGCCTTACTGTCAGGTGTGTTCACACATGTAGCTACAAATAGAAAAGACGCAGCAGGATGCCAGGCAGTTTAAATGAAAATCTGAACCACGAGGACGCTCTGAGCATCAGAGGTGCGAAGTGGCAACAAGTGGCACGACATCTGGGGATTAAGAAAAGTTGACATTCATGCAGGTACCCCATGTTTTCACTGATGAAACTACAGAAAGAGTTTTAACACTACTATCCAAGATGAAGGAAGTTCTGAACGTCCTGTCCTTCTTGGCGTCTAGTTGGGAGGCTTGTGTATGCAGTTGGACCCAAATTACACGATGAACAGCGTTTGAACATTACTTGATTGAGTGAACCATGTTTTCCAGAACTCTAACTCAAGCTGCCACGACTGTCGGCCTGCTCTAACTCTAGCAACCTAGTTTCATCAGATTGGATCTTACTGATTGGACGGTCGGACCGGTTGCCACTCTATTTGAGGTCCAATCCAATTGAGGTCTCCAGGAAGGGATGTCACAACTGGGACCAATCTGGGACCAGTCCGCTTCGGCTCTAAATTTCCGTGTTTACCGTGGGAAGCGCCTGTGTGGAGGAGGGGAGGCCACACTGGACCAAACCTCAGCCATTGTCTGCACGTCTGAGAGGAGTCCTTCAGCGGCCTCCATTCATCCTCAGCAATCGCTCACTCTAAAGTGGGCGACCCGCGCCCTCCCGCCTGCAGAGAAGCGCTGGCTTTGTCTCGAGTCCGAAATCCACCAGAGAGCCTCGAAAATGAAACAGTCACACTCCGCGAACACACAATGGACTCGCTGTGTAAACTCCAGGCACACATTTCTCTCCTCTACCCCACTTCTCCTCCTCCTCTCTTTCTTCTCATCTCTTTGTCATTGTTCCTCCTCCTCCCATGGGTAATGGCAACCCAGACACTGCAACCTCTGCAGAATACCAACACGCTCAATGCCATCTCACCTCAGATTCTCATGAGCGCTGGCAGGAGGAGAATAATATGGGAAGGAGATGGAGCGGAAGGCAGATCCAGACATTGATAGTGTTGCTTGGACAAATGGCTAAAAAGAATCAGCATGCATGAGCATTTTGACCATCATATCTTGGATTTTATTTTGTGTTCTTTATTCCTCTGAGTTGCTGTTGATGCTGTTAAAATTCAGCTGGATCTGTGAATCTCTGTTTGGGAGGTCACAGACTATTAAAACAGACGATCAGTTCAATGAAATATCTCTCCCCAACCTCGTACCTGTACTGTTTTACAGGTATAATTTAAGTGAATGAGTGGGATAAAAACTTTTTTTAAATACAAACAATAAAATTTAATTCTCACGTCATAATTTGTCATATGCTCTAAAAAGATGCTAGACTCAAACATCGATCAAAGCTAAGGCAGACATTTTATATTTTTGGGGGGAATGCTGACATGGAGCGGAGCCGGTGTCGTGCCAGAACAGGAGCTGGGAAAGCGGACAATGTAACCGGGCTCAGCAGCCACTATGGACGTAATGGCAGAGGAGAAGAGAGCGAAGAGTAAATCTGGGACTGACTTTTAGTGGTTGGTGAGAGCTTGGTGAAATAAAAGGCTGAAAGACAGACGCCGAGCTGGGCTGACTGCTGTTGGACTAGTCAGTAATATTAGCTGGCTGCTACGTCTGCTGTTGGTGACCTTGTTGATGTTTGGCTGTTAGCAAAGTTGTCGACTTCTATGCAGTTAAGTGCAGGATTTCTGTAACTGTTATGTTCATAAGGAATAGTTCCTTTGTTTCTGGCTCAAGATCCTCTGACTTCATTTTTTTACGACCCACAAACTGAGGTCAGTCAAACCTACAGTGTGCCCCTTTTAAGGCTTTTATAAGATGGTTGCTTGTTTTTTTGGCGTTTTGGTTTCTCAGTGGAAAACAGACTGTTTACTCCAGAAGAATCTTCCTGAGCTGGAAAACAAATTCAGCAAAACAGGAAGGAACAAAAGTTTTCAGGCCAAGGGAACACGCAGACTTGTTGAAAGTGGTGGAAAAGTCATAGAAGCTTTGAGTTTAACACTTAATTAATAATAATTAATTTGGCTTGTCCAAGTTAGGAGTGAAAATATGTGGAAGGAGGATGAAAGAGGTGACGCGTGAGAAAGTCTGAGTCTGTTTTTTTGGTCTCTGCTGCTCCAGGCCTGAGTTTCCTCTTCCTGTGCTGCAGCCCGTAGGCGGAGGTTTTCTCCAGTTAACTTCTATCGATCGCAGCGTTTGAGACGTGCTGTTTATCAGGAAATCTACTCCAGACACACTGCAGGGATAACAAGACCGGTGAACACACACACACACACACACCAAATATTAGACCGACTTCTGCATCCCTGCATGCTCAGGTAATGAGACGACGTGAGTTAGGGTAAACACAATCAATATTCTGCACACGGGCTGCTGGTACAGACGTCAAGCATCAAGGCAATCTTTGGTGAGGGACCGAGAGAGCGAGATGAAAATGTCCCGTCGTTTTCTTCCTCTTCTTCTTCTCCCACTGCCTGCAAACACTCCCTCCTGTCTCTCTCGTGTTCGCTAACTCAGGCAGGAGTTTGTAGTATAAATGTGGTGATGGCGGTTATTGAAGTCACCTTTAATCAAGGTTATGTCCTGTGTAGTCGACTTTGTGGCTTTTAAATTACGGCTTAATGAGAAAATAAAAGCTTTTTTTGTTGGAGCGACAGACTGTTGAAACTATTCACATTTTATGGATTTACATAAAAATACAACATGTCATTAACTGGCCATTTTTAATTAAGGCTATCGATAACACCAATATATAATTAAAGTCCATTTACTGACGGATCTTTTCAACTCTGCTTTAGAAGTCTGCGTGCATCGATTGTTGTTCTACTCGTCTCACTTGAATGAGCGCCATCACCGCCCTCTCACTATTCATTATTAGAAGTCTGTTTTTGTTTAGCATCTCTGCCACCTGTGTAGGCGAAGGGAGAGTGTGACAGAGAGAGGGTGAAGGCAGGTGGAGGATTGCTGACAGAGGATGGAGGACGGGAGGTGGAGGTGCTGCTGGTAGAAAGGAGAATACGAGCTAAACAATCGGCGTGATTAGAAAGAGAGCCACTGTAAGAGCTGCGATTTAATCTGGTAACTGAAACCGGTATCATCACAGATTTCAAACAGTAGATAATTAACGTCATAATTTGGGCAAACGACAGTTTAATTAGTGTTATTGTGCTCTTTTAATTATCAGACACATCTGCCAAAAACACGAGTAAAGGTCGAGAGCGGAACGAGCCTTTTTGCGACTCACTGGCTTTGTTCATAATTTTATGAGCTGGTAAAGTACAAATACTCACAAATACAAAGTACAGATACTTTATTAGTGAGCAGTTTTCTCAGTAATTGAGAGGTTATTTTTCTAACAACTTTTTACTTTTACTCCCATTTTTTACACAAATATCTGTACTTTTAATGAGGTGAATTATTGATTTCTTTATTTTTATGCATCACTGCTCATCTTCCAAACATCAGCAGACGTAACGGGATGAAAACAGTGTGAAAGACGAAGCAGACAAGAGAGGGAGACTCTAGTTTTGCAGAAACAGTTGGTAGAAATGTCCGTCAGAGAAAATACTCTTTAATCTTTGAGTATATTTCAGAGGCTGTGCTTCTGTCCTTTTACTTCAACAGTTGAAGTTGAGTCAGTAATTCAACTTTTGCCACCTCTGCACAGTAAACGGTAGTTAGAAGTTAAACTTTAAAGCACATCACAGCTCAACAGCTGGTGTCTGTTGACTTTTTTGAATGTTTAATAATTTTTTTTTTTAATCTTTAAACTTAAAGTTTGAATAATAATAATAATAAGCTCTATTTTCTCCCTTCTCTCTCTCCATCTTCCATTGTCTGTTTTTTCTTCCTCTCACCTGTGAAGGTTTTGCTTCCACTTCCTCCCACTCCTCTGCTCAGTCTCGCACATAAACGCCAGATGCCTGAGGCCGAACGGGTTTATATAATAAGTGGAAAATTTCCACATATTGAAATTCATAAACCACAACACTACGCGTGTTTGTGTGACGGCAAAACATTTCCTCTCATATGTTTGTACATCTTTGTGACGGTTTTCTGTCTGCTTTCCATCGCTCTGTGTTTGTATGTTTGTAGTATTTTTTCATTTTATTTCTGTCTTTGGACACTCAGTGTTTTTCTTTGTTGTTGTAAGAGCCAAATACATTGTTGAAATAACCAGATAGGAATTATTCTGCAATATTTCCTGTGTGTACGTCCTCCCCTTATACCTGAGGTATTAGAGGACGCTGTTGTCATCAGGTGTTTGACCGCAGAGGTTTCTCGTTCTTGTTTATTCACGGAGGGAGAAATCTGATTGTTTTGCTGCAACCAAGAACAACTTGTGTCTCAGGGGAAGGTGTGACAAATGAATGCTAAAGGAACAAACATCTGTGGAGGCAGCAGTTTCTGGCCTGATTTAAATACAGTCTATACTGCTGCCCCACGGGAAGGTGATGTCATCCGTTGCATGCTGCAGAAACACTCGCCAAACTCTCTCTGCAGCCGTATCTGAGAGCTGTCGATCCCGCAGGTGGAGGAGGGATTTCTTTCTGCTGATGGATGCAACAGCACCGACACTCCACCGACTGACTGTTCTGACTTGTGACTCTTCTCCCTCCTTTTCCCTCTCTTGAGTCATGCTCACACCTGAAAACTCAAAGCTCAGCTGTGGAGCGCTGGCAGAGCTCCTGTGAGCATCTGTTGGATTACTCTTTCCTGACCCAGACTGTAAAAAATGATTGACGCCAGGCGCTGTCACACTCTCTGCTCTCTCTCTGTCAGGATATCGACTGATTGGTAGAGATAGCGGATGAGACTAATAAAATATTAAAACGCAGAGGCCGGCATCTGTGTTAGGCCCCATAACGTGGTGACATGAGCTATCGAACCGGGCTTTTATCGCTATGGAAGAAGGCGCAAAGTCGCGCATTGATTTGGAGTTTCTTTTACTGCCCATTTTATGACAGACGCACTTAGGCACTTTTGGCAAAAGTCCTTTTAAAGCCTCGCGGTGTTGCCTCATTTCAAACAGCGAGTCCATGTAGGAAACCGGATCCGCTGCTCAGACACAACCCAGCAGAAACACACTTTTGTGTGTGTGTGTGTGTGTGTTTGAGGGAGTGAATGAATGGAGCAGCTTCGGGATTCCAGCCAACAAAAAGCCCGGCATCCTGGAAATCTCATCCTCTTTATGAATAATAAAACAAGCATCGAAAAAAAGCTTCAGCGTTCACTCACTCACTCACGTCGCCAGCCTGCCTGCCTGCCTGGCTGGCTGCACTGACTGCTGCTCCATTATATATTTATTGTTATTATTTATGTGTGTCTGTTGTTCGACAGAGGGCAGAAGATGGCACAACCCGCTGTCAGGTCTGTGTCTTTGTGTCAGGCTGGAATGCAGAGGTGCAGCCGTCAGAGGTCTGGAGGAATTAAATCATTAATCTCCCTTTATTTTTTTTTCACCTCAGACTCTCTGCCTGCACGCCAGACCAGCTTCTGCAGGTGCATGGGAGACTCAATTAGCTTAAATGTGTTGGTTTGAGATAAAGAAAGCCAGACAAAAGCAGAGGAGGCCGAGTATTGTTGTTTTCTGCTGCTCAGCGATCGTTTTTCAAACCTGTATTTTCCTTCCAAACACACAGGAGTAACTGTGACTGCGGTTCAGGAGTTGCAGCATTGTGGAAAGGACGCAAAGAGGGAGAACAATCACCACACGGCTGACCTGACCTTTGAGAGCAGAAAAACTGAGAGGTGTTGGAGGATAATGGAGGGTGTGTTTAGAGAGCAGAGGTGGAGAATCACCCCGCTCGCCCGCTCGCAGGTCGTGGCGAGCGGTGTTTTGATAAAGTGCGAGGCTGATGCAGAGAGATGATTAAATGTCATGCCGCCCGGGCAGGTCGTCCACCATTTAAAAAACATGTCTTACATTACCTGGACTCATTTTGTGTTCAGACTATAGGGAATTTTTTAAAGTTGGAAACTTTCCATGGGAATAAACCCGGGAACACTCTCCATACTCCCTCTGTAGCCTGGTTAGCGACGTTAGCTCCTCCATCTTATTAGAAAGAGATCTCACATTCCCCATGATATCAGACGGTACACATGGTTTGTAGCGTCTTTTCCACTCCCGGCTCTGCATCCCTAAAAGTACTAAAAGTACTAAAAGCACAGAAGTGTTCGGAGCTACTGTAACTGTCTGCCACCCACTCAGCGCAGCTCCATGGCAACAGAATATAATTAAAGATATCTTAAATTTGAATTTGATATCCCGTCAGTCAAATAAATGATCAAATCTTAAAAGGATTCCTAAAATGTAACCGCAGATATCTTGAATTCGAATTCTGGGCCAGTCAAACTGCATTTGTAGATCTGTCTGAAATTAATTAGAAGTAATTAAACGTCATTAGAGAAGAAGTGAAATCATATCATCAGCAGGATTTTTGAAGATGGACGTTGAGATTTGTCGTCTCTCTCTCACCCTTCATTTGACGGTCTGTTCTCTCGTCACGTTAATTGTTGGTTTTCATCGCCGACACGTAGACGCATCATCTCCAGCTGTGCTTAATGCACCCAGCGTTGGTATCCAATGCGTGGGCTGTCGTCAGCGTGTGCGTGTCTGTATCCGTCTCTTTGTCGTGATGTGCTGTTAAAGCACTCCTCTGGGCTTCATGTGTGTGTGTGTGTGTGTGTGTGTGTGTGACCGTCTCCATGTCAAACTGCGCCCCTGTATTTTGTTCTTCTTTCGTGCCCTTGAGCGCACTCATGGTGGGTGTGTGTGTGCGAGGTGGGGTGGCGGTGGCAGTGGGGTCTCAGAGCAGGTGGTACACCTGAGGGTACGACGCTGCACGCCTGCAGTAATTTGGGAGTGAGACTCCCAGAGTGCAACACGTATTGTTCTCCGCTTGGTTTCAGTTCTCGAGCAAAACACTCCTGACCTCACTACAAAACTACAAAAGAAGGCACGCACAGGGGATGAAACCCAGTACAGTTACTGTAAATTGAAGCGGCTTAGCAGCACTGAATGCACGCAGGCATGCGATATTTTCTTTGAGAGTTAACAAGCAAAACGAAGAGAAGGCAGTGACAGGCCAGGCACAGTTAGTCTGTGTGTTGTGTATCTCCACTAAATCTTTGTGCTGTTTAGTTCACATCAGTTGTCCTACAGCGGCTGCAGCAACAGTGAATGCATCTGTCGATATTGTGGCCAGTGTGTCGAGGAAGAGATTGCGCTAACTTACCTCCAGCTGCAATGTGTCGACCAGAACATGTTGTCATTTTTGCCCCAGAAGAGGAAAATGTTGCATCATGGCAGCACCGATAAAGCTAACAATAAAAACACACAACGGAGAGTGCGTGTGATTAAAAATGCAACAAATCACTTGTGAAAATTTGCACGTGTTGCACCGAATTTTTGCAAACCTGTGTCTCCGTCCACAGTCAAAGGGAGTCTACTCCTCACACACAGGAAGCTGCAGCTTTTTCTTTACACCTTGCCTCGTGTCAAAGCTCAATTTCTTGTTAATATTAGAACTAAAAGAACATGCGCCATCGCTTTCCACCTCGTGCCCTTTAACAGTCTGGGAAGGTCTCAGTCGATAATCGATCTGCACACTTAGAGTCTGTTTTCTTTTCTAAAGATATATTTGGGCTTTTGAGCTTTATTTGACACGCAGCAGGGCCACAGGTCCGAGTCGAAGGCAAGGACTGAGCCTTTGTTCCCGTAGTGCAGGGTGACGTGACGCTGACCAAACTCAAGTATATCTAAATTGAACTGATGTGAAGGGTGCTTTCGCGCTTTAACGACGTTGCTGTGATTTAAACCAACAGGAGAAGCTTGTGTGTCCTTTGTTGTATATTTTATGTCAGAGCAGCTCACGCATTGAAGAGCCTCCGCCAAGTCTTTACAAGAACCCAGCGATGCACTATTCCCAGCAGAAATCACTCTGCTTCTGGCTTTCTTAATCTCCCATCCGTCATCCATTACGGGTAAGGGCTGTCAGGCCTCGCATCCCACCACTGTCTCTCTCCTCCTCCCTTTTCTGTACCTCCCACTCCTCCCTTTTCTGAGTGAGGGAACCTCATTAATGGTGACAGGTGAGCATCCCCAGAGGGGACGGGACCAGTCAGGCCGAGGGGTGGATGAGGATTTCGATGGAGGCGATTGGGGAGATAAACACTGGGAGGATGCAATCTGTATGATCCTGTATCGGGTGCAAAATAAACTGTCTCCCGTGGGCCATTATGGGCTCGGGTGTTTTAGAGAGGAGGAGGAACGGGAATTATGACAGGATGGGGAGGGCGATGACAGCCTTAAAAACAGCAGTAAGTGTTTGCTCGCTTGATACGATAAATCACACACACGCTCACTGTGTCCACATTAATTCAGTTCAATCTGGAAATGCTGTTTACATGTGGAAATGATGTGTCGGAGCAAGACGGCTGAGGTTCTCTCGTTTTTTGTTCATTAAAAACTAAATAAGTGAATTAGTCATCATTTGGTAAAGAGGGCAGACGCAGCACAGTTACTATGTTGTCTCTCATGCACGCCATGGTAACCTGCACTGTAAATGTAAAAGTGTATTTTTATTCCATATTTTAAAATATCTGTAGGTTTTACGATGAACAACCACCAAACAATGACAGTAAAATATGCCGTTAAATATGACGGTGTTTCACTGTATAATTAACACTCTCTAATATAAAATACTGCTTTATTCTGTTTAAATTTCTTTAAAATGCTGTGTAAATAAAGGTTTTACTTATACATATGTTACAGTCTTATACTGTCATAGTTTTGCAGTTTTCACTGTAAAATCTACATTCTACTTTTCAGTGTGTTTTAGCCGCTGTTGTTGTGAGCCGTTGCTTCTGTGCCGCTGCACTGAGACGCAGATCGGATTGCTGTTTTTTATGATCACGTCCAATAAAATGAACATAAACACGGTTCATTACAGCAGCTCTATTATGTGCTGCGTTAGCTTTCAGAATGAATGATGATGGTGGAGCGGGTCAGAGGCAACACAGAGTTCCTCTCAGCTCGGAGACTGGAGAACATCGTTGTTGTGCGTGGAAAAATGCCAACTTGGTGCTGATAAAAGAGGAAAAATGTTTTCAGGTGTAGCTGCCCTGGTGTTAATATGTAGGAACCATAATAACAGAACATCCAGCGCACATTAACATTAACACTAACTCATGCAGTGCTCAGTAATCAGATGTTTGGCTCTGTGTGTTGCGCGCTGTGATTCTGCTGCAGGGCCAGTGTGAGGAGATCAGAGGCTGCAGATAACCTCCTATCCATAGAGGAGGGGGTGCACTGAAGAGGAGGGGAGGGCGAGAAGGAGGGGAGCATCTGTAAACTGACAGAATAACAGATCGACACGCAGCACCTTGGGTTAATTTTAGTCCGCCGCCGACGCTTTCTTTCCACCGGGCGAGTCATTTAAGAACGCATTTTCATTTTTAGCAGCGTGTTTATGCTCACTCTGCCTCGCTGTCAACACTGCCGGTCGCTGCAGGGTGGAAATATTGATCTGAATTTGTGCAGAGAGAGAGAGAGAGAGAGAGAGAGAACTAATTCAAATTTCCATCCACTTTGCATAGAGGCTTTTACTCCAAAACCTTAAAGCAATGCAGTGTTTTACGCACGTCATTCCCATGTGAAAGGCTCTTTTAATGATACTATAATGGAGTGTTGTTATCGCCGCTGCTCAGCCATCCTGCGAGCTGCCAAAAGAATAACATTGGTCCAGTTTGTCCTGCCCAGCAGGTTCTGACCGTGGTAATTCCACACCGCACAACATGTCACCTCCACTGCAGACCACAGGTTTTTATTTTTAAACCTCGGTCCCTGTTGTCTATGTCGGCTTACTAAATGGAAAGCTGTGGTTGTAGACTGTTTGAGGGCCACCCACGTGGAGCGTATATACCATCAGCTCAAATCGCCCGACCTGTGGAGGCTGTTTTTAATTACCTGTTTGATGAGACAGCATGGAAAGTGTCAGAGCGGGCATTTTCGCTGCATGCTTTGCCAGCCCGGAGATGGAAAGGCAGGAGGAGGAGGGAGTCCCTCTGGGATGTTGTAGCAGCACGTGTTGAATGTATTGTGTGTCTGGAGTAAACTGCTGCTATGTTTTATACTTTTATTTAAACCAACATCAACAAGATCACCAACAGCAGACACAGCAGCAGCTAATATTACTGACTAGTCCAGCAGTCAGCCCAGCTCGGCGCCTGTCTTTCAGCCTTTATTTCACCAAGCTCACCAACCACTAAAAGTCAGTCCCAGATTTACTCTTGTCCGACGGCTTCTTGCTCGCTCACTCTCCTTTTCCTTTCTTAGCTTCCTCCGTCTAAGTCCTCTTCGGTCTTTTCCCCAACCATTATGTTAATACAGGCTGCTGAGCCCGCCCGCTAGCTCCTGTTCTGGCACAACACCAGCTCTACTCTCCTCTCGCCTGGGCCTGAAAACGTCTTCCTCTTCCTGTTGGTCCAAAATGCCCATAAAAACAAACACTAACACTCCCCACGGTGCTCTTAGCTCACTGTCTGGGCAGCCTGACTATAAAACTGACCTCACATGAGCTAACAGCAGCTACAGGCAGCAGTTTACTTCACTGTCCATCATAAACTCTGTAAATCACAGAGAGTTGAGGCGGAGCAGCCGGAGGACATCAGAGGGAAAACCAGAAAACATTTTCTCCATAAAATATGATCCAGTTTCACCAAAATCAGTGAAATAGTTGGTGGTGTGTGACTTAGTGCAAAAGTTACGTTACTCTCCGACCCGAGCCCAAAGTTACATAGTGTGAGAACAGACGACGAATGACAGAGACACCGTTCAGTGCAGATCAACAGGAGGTAAACTCTGTGTTTTTGACTTGGTGGTAGAGGCCTAGATTCATCTCGAGTCTGCATATGACTGCAATACCTACCACCACTTCTGGTTCATGTTAACGTGTTTTGAGTATATTTTTGTGTTCACATGAAACTTAAAAGGAAATCTATGTAGAGATTTATGTGTGTACATGTGAGTATTTTGGACCGAGGATATGTTATGCGATGGGAATCGGGTCTCCGTCTACGTTCAGATCCACCAGGACACCTACACATGCCAGATGCTGGGAGCCTCGGTGAGGTCCACTGGAATTAGAGACAGGTTCTCTTCATACCTGACGGGGGACTACAAAGGCTTCCTCCTTCTGCTGCTGGCTGCACACATCACCAGCAGAGCCCAGAGAGTCAGCAGAGCCAGTTCACAGCCGCACACTGCCGCCAACCTCATCGGGCTAACTCCCTTTGTTGTACATTCCTGATGAACCATGATTCTCTTCCATGAATTCTACCACTGAAAGTTCCACAGCATTTTCTGTGATGGCTAGGTTATATGTGTTGCATTTGCAGCCTAATTTGCTACATGTATAGAATATAAATGGCTTAACGGCCTCTCTGAAGTCTCAAGTCCTTTATTTAGTACTTTTCAAGCAAAACTCAGTTCCACCTTCTCGCTCTTCTCCTCTGCCGTTATGTCCGTAGAGGCTGCTGAGCCTGGTTACACTGCCTGCTTGCCTAGCTCCTGTTCTGGCACGACATCAGCCACGCCCCGTCAGCATTCACCTGAAAACCTGTAAACCTCCTCTTCTTCTTCTTCACAGTGGTCCTAACACTTCACTAACTACATTTTAAACCTTACTAAGTTAAAAGTGCATAAGCATTATTGTTCTGCGCGGCTGTTAGACTTCTTTCCATATTAAAATCAGCGCCTCCTCCTCCTGCCTCCTCTGCTCCCACCTCCTTCCAGCCCACACAAAGAGTTGGGCAGACCTCCTCTAATGTACAGGACTAACGTTGGATGAGTTCCATGCTATTGTTTCAGAGAAGCTGAGGCTCATTATCATCTCCCTTTGTATGAATTGTGCATTTAAATATATAAATCTGAGCTCTGAGTGTTTTTAATGTTAATGCAATGCTGTGAGATGATCTCCAGCTATTCACACTTAGACCATCTGTGTATGCATAAATGTATATATGCATTTATTTACCCACACACACGTATAAACTACGCTAAAGCATCGTGACACAGCTGAGCCCAGCAGCTGGTGTCTATATCCTGTGGTTTGTGTTTGTGTGTTATGGGTGTTGAGGGTGGTGGAGGGGGTTTGCTGGCAGACTAGCAGGCTGGTGATGGCAATGCAGCAGCAGTCTGGATTAAGGGATCAGCGCTGGTGTCAGACAAACATTGGATTAGTGCTGTAAGCTCGCCCTGGCTGGCCTGAGCCTGAAACTGAGACCAAGGACTCTCCTCACCCCGCGTTTACGCACCTGCCTGGATTAACCGAAGAAGGAGCCCGGTCTCGCTAAGACCTCTGGCCTCTCGTTCTGTAATGAGACCGGTAATTGAGTGCGAGACCGCAACTTTGCCTTGGAATGCCAATCATTGTGCCCCAGGGGTGGATACGCCAGGAGGCTGAAGATGAGCGCTGCTGTGCGTTGCATAATGTGTTCATACACTTTAAATGGCAGGTTTGTCATTTAAACCCGGAACAGAGACAAAGCTTGGACCGCACGTCACGGATATTTGTGTTTGTCACACTGATTTTCTAACAGTGGATCATGTTCTGGACGTAAATAAAATGGGCTTTAAATCACACACACACCATACATTGTGGTTTAAATTACATCTGACATTATCATTTGAATGATTTAAAGGTGCTGTATGCGACTTTCAGAAACACTTCATGTCGCACTGTAGAGCAAAACAAACGAGCACGACAGCCCACCAGACTCCATTTGGAAAAAACACTGAGATCATAAAAAGTTAAACTTTACAGTATTTTGGCTCCTCCTGGTTCTTGCAAGGCTCTTGCCATCATGGCGGTTTTATGTTTTACCTGCCTAAATGCTCTGTAGTTGGTGTATGTTTTATGTTTCGTCTTATTCGTTTTTTATGTTTACGGTTGTGTGTTTGTGACCCTCCAGACATACTAATTGTTCAGTAAATAAAATTAGATTTCAGCGCGTTATTGTGTTTTGTGTAGCCTATGAGAAGCTGCCCAAACGAATTGCCTGTGGGATTAATAAAGCTGTTTTGTTCTGGTTTGTTGAAACAAATCCTTAATTCACAGAGTTAAATCTGAAAATATTGGTATGGGGACCTATTTGTAAGTCAAAATCACTTTACACTGCCCTGTTATTTTTGAATATATTGTATATTTCATGGAAATTGGTAAAAAAATAAAAGGCATATATTTGGCTTGGGGACTAACATATGCAGTTAGCATCCATACCTTTTATCATCATCTATCTATCAAATAACCTAAAACTAGTTTTGTAAAAAATATAACTACGGTTACGTGCCACAGTTGTCCTTTTTAGTGTGTTTGGAAACAATCGCTCCAGACTTGTTAATTGTTCAGTAAATATAATTAGATTTCAAAATTCAGTGTGTTGTGGTGTCTTTCACGACGTCTGTCCCCTTCCTTAAAGCACAGAGGTCTAATGCACAGTGTTTGTTTACTGGCCTTCAGTAAAGAGGTCACTGTCACCTGTTCATCACAGCTTGATAAACATGATTTAAGAACGCCACCCCAAAAGCTGCCATTTTTTCCTGTAGAAAACACAATTTCCTGCCTGAACGTTTGACAGCGTGTGGAAAGTTAAATAATGTCAGTGTCATGTTATATGTAAGAAACTGGGACAGGTTGAGGAGTTTATTTACTTGCAGACTTGATTTCTGTAATTAATGTTAATGTTTTTTTTGTTTTTTTAAATGGAGCCATTCCTGATTTCTGTGTGTATAAAAGTTCTCTCGTCATGATTCACCTCCCCAAGAGCCAAAGACTTCTTCCTCCCTGTAGTAATTGGAGCTTGAAGGCTTGGAGACGGTAGACAGGATAGATGGAGAGGCACATTGGCAGACACGTAGACATCATTAGGTTTGTTGTCTCCTGTGGAGAGCTCTGACTGATGAAGCAGACATGAGATTTAAAGTGGAAGGACTGTACACTTCCTGAGTGAAGCATTATGAGTCAGCCAGTGGTGTGTTATGATGAGAGAAAGTGAAGCTGCCAGCTGCAGTCAAACACAGTAAGTCGAATTTTCATATCTCAGCATACAAACATGGAAAATTTAGTGCGACGTCTGTAAAAACTGGTCCGGATTTTTAGTTTTCATGGTGCCAATCACCAGAACAAAGGTGCAACAGTGTCAGCAGTGTTGTCATGTTTCAGCTCAGGGATGTGACGGCAGACGCTGGTCTTTGGCCGAAGTTATGTTTGATTGCTCGGCTTGGATTCGCCGCTAGTTATGGCGGAGATATTTGGCAGGCCGTGGCAATTGGCTCGGCGTGCAGTGATTTGGCGATGTGTACGTTAGGGTTCCTCAGAGTTACATTCAAACGGCACAGGTGATTAGCAGCCTGCAGAGTTACTGATGGTGTCGCTGACAGGAAGCAGCTGGGACGATCGGAGCTGTCAGCCAGACTGATGAGGAAATGTGGATAATGTGGCTGACAGGTCTGACTTAAACATGTCCAATCGAGCCCCGGTTACCACGATTTGGCAGGTTTTGATACTTTCTGTGCATTCCTTCAAAGGTCTGTCATCACATCTACCTTACCACCCATTCGGTGGTCGAGTGGTTAGCGGGTCTTCGCCAAGTTGTCTGATAGATCTGTTTTTAATTAAGTGTGAATGTGTCAATGACAGACAGTTTAAGAAAAACACGTTTGAAATGACACTTCTGTCATGACTCCATGCTGGCGCCACAAAACACCTGCAATAATGTTTAGTGTGTGTGCTTCAAAGAGATGTGTATTCAGTGCCAATGCAAAGTTAAGAAGCTCAAACTTCAAACCTTATTTTCTAAGCTATCAGCCAGCACCAGCGCCCTCCGCTTCAGACCACCACAACGAGAAATGTCGACTGAACCTCTGAACTTTCAGAATAAAGCGACATGGAATAGAATATTCATAACTATGTTTTCATGCATGTATATTTTTATTTTTGTTACTTAAAAATCCTCCTATTATATCTACAGTGGAGCGGTCCTCTTTCATGGAGGCCGCCATGTTGAAACACCGTGTTTCTACAGTAACCCAGAGCAGACAAACTAAATACTGACCTGGCCAGCCACAACAACGTTTGTCAACGTTTAGTACAGACCTACATGAGTGTAAAACTTTGGTAATGATAAAATATGATAGGTATGTTCATCTACATCCTGTTTAAAGCAGTTACAGATTCTCTTTTGTGGTGGAGGAAGATAGTTAGTTAGTCGGGATGTAACCCATCCATCCATTTTCTTCCACTTATCCAGGGTCGGGTCGCGGTGGCAGCAGGTTTAGCTCGGTGTTCCAGACGCCTCTCCCCACACAACACGCATCCGAGCCTCCTGGGGCGATCCGAGGTCATTCCCAGGCCAGATTGGCTCTGTGGTTCCTCCAGTGGGTTCTGGGTCTGCCTTTGGGGTCTCCTCCCAGTTGGATGTACCCAGAACACCTCCAAAGGAAGGTGACAGGGGCATCCTAAACAGATGCCTGAACCACCTCAGGAAGCGGCTCTACTCTGAGCTCCTCACCCTATCTCTGTAGGGATGTAACCCTAATTTATATAACCATAAATTCAAATGTGTAGGGACAGTTTGTTTGGACGAAACACGTGACTTGAACATGTAGCCTAGAAAATAACGTAATAAACGGAGACAGAAGAAGGAACATCTTTAATTTCTTCTTTACCACCAACCAAATTAAAAATAAATGCATTTAACTCACATTCATCAGACTTGGTGGCTTATTATCTCAGAGTTGATGCATATTCATTAATCTTGCAATCACAGTCCAGCTAATGCACTCTTCACCTGTGTGGAGTGTCACCAGAGGCAGATCAGGTTATGATCATCATCCGTGAGTCATACCTCGTTCACTCAGCATTCAGCACACAAACAGAAACAGAGGAGCTCAAACCTGTAATCAGACTTTCTGTAGCAGAGGTCAGAGTCATGCTTTGACTCAAGAACGGCTGAAATTACAAAGAAAGAGGGGAGGAGGAGGTCGGCCATGTTTAATATTTAATGACGTTGGAGGCAGGAGAAGTGTTGCTGTTGTCCATTCCGGATCGAGTTACACACAAGTGTTTACCTGTGAGAGTTTCAGGTGAATCATAAATGAGTCAAAAATCCTTTGCATCTTCAAAACCTTCACGCCAGCTATGATCTTAATTTGAAGCTCCTGATGTTGTTGCTTCAGAGGAAATGTCAATCTGTGCTCATCTATCTAATGCAGATTCAATTTCAGATTTCAAAACCAGTCAGGAGCTGACACACACTGTTGAAGCTGGCGCATGAATTTTACCCATCTCTGGCTGCAGCCACACGCAGTGATGTTTGCTTTACAAATACTGACTCGACACGCTGCATCTTCAGATCTCTGTCGCCCGCCTCCCGATCAATTCTCTGATTTAGTGCAGAGTGCTTGACTCCACTTTTTCTCCACCTGCGCCGCCTTCCTGCCTTGCCCTAAACCTCCAAACATTTGTCATAATTTGGGAGCACTCAGTAAGTCCGTGTTGATTTATGTTTGTCCCTTGTCACCCTTCTCCTCGGGTCATCTCCTGGGAACCGGCTGGTTCTCCTGTGTGTTTTTTTTTTTTTTTGCAGTTTGTGAATGTGAGAGCAGCATGTGAAGTGATGTGAGCTGCTGTCTGAAGCACTGGCCTGTAGAGCCATAATGGCGACCGGCCTCTCAGCCCGAGCAGCGATCTCATTACCCCGCCTGTTAGTGACTGGCTTATTACGTGGAGGTGACAGCTCGAGGCTGGAGACAAGATGGGCTGGGATATGCCCACTTAACAACCTCAGACTGAGATAAAGAGCATGGAAAGGATTGGCAGTGGACAGGAAGATGGATATGTTCTGCCAGCTCGACTGAATCATGGTTCAGCCATAAATATATTCTGACAAACCTCCGGGTTTGTCTCCACTGTGGAGGAAGCCTTACTTTAAAAGCCCTACTTTACATCTTCTTACACACAGACATCCAAACAAATAGAATTCGCGGTTTCTAAATCATTGGTTTCAACATTTTCTTCCATTTATCCGGGTTGGGTCATGTGGCGGCAGGTTTAGCAAACATTCCAGCTCTTCCTGGGGATCCTGAGGTGTTCCCAGGCTAGAAGGGTTATGTAGTCCCTCCAGCGGGTTCTGGGTCTGCCCTGTCTCCTAACAGGGGGAGGGAGGCACCCAGGAGGCATCCTAATTAGGTGAGCGTGCTCCTTTCGACAGGTGAGGGTTGGGAAGTGGATGGACTGGAAAATTGAACTTCTCTTCCCCACAACAGTCCGGTACAGCGTCCACATTACTGCAGATGTCGCATCAACCCATTGATCCATCTCAAGCTCCATTTTCCCATCACTGGAGAACTTGGCGTAGCAACTCACTCTCCACTGTTCTCCTGCAGAGGGGTCATAAGTTGGTTATTTTTCTGGATGCTGGATCGTTTTAGCTTTAAACTCGCTACTTCTTGACATATTAAACCTGTGACGAGAGCCAGAAAATGGGAAGAACCGTTCTAGAAGATTACATATATCTTCCTGTTTCATTTAAAGGAATCATCTCATCTGCTCATCATTCCCAAGAAGGTTTAATGTTGTTAATAGCTCTCTGTAATCAATGCGTTTGTCCATGTATAAGGGAATTGTTCTCCCAAGATAAGGTGTTCTTTCCATTGGCACAGTACCTGTTTGGGTGTGCCACTTCCTCTGATGTGCCAAACCGTCTCTTGTCGAGCTATTTGAAGCCAAAATGTTCATCTTTGTGTGTGTCTGTGAGCCCTGGGGTGAGTTGTGAGCTGGGGAGGCAGCTGTACAGCTGAGGAACAGCAGCTGGAGAGGCGATGAGCTTTAACTACCGCCGCGCAGTTTACAGCACCCGAAAATAATCCTGATTATTTTCAGAGGTGATCCAAGTGTGATTAAACCTCACTGCCTGCAAAAGGACTTGTGCAGGATGCTCAGCGGATACTGGGAAAATAACACCCTAGTTGTTGGGTAAACAGCGGTTTTGTTCCCCTGCTCTTGTGCACAGTGGTGCGTACAGTCAGGGTCAGTGATCACAGCATTTTGTTTGTAGTCTGCTGAGAAGAATCAGCATGCAGCACTTAGAAAGCCGTCTTTCTTATCCTTTGCATATTTGCATTCTCTCCTGAACTCCACTCTTGAGATTTGTTATTTCTCTTCTTCTTTAACCATGCAGCGTTTGTTGTTTTTCGCAGCACAATGACTCCCACCGTGTCGGGGCGGATGCTTCTCTAGTTGCCAGAGAGATGGTTGCCAGGGTAACGTGCATTTGACAGCTGTTATTACTTTGGGTTCCCCATCGCCACTGAACTGTGAGAGAGAGAGAGGGGCACAGTGGCGTTATTGGATCGAAACCACCTCAGGATCCCGGCTAATTAGCACCAACGGGAAGAGGCCAGACTGTTAGCACGTTGCTAAATTGAGGGGATCGACTTCTGCACCGCCTCCCAGTCAGTCAGTCATGGCTTCAGTCAGGATGTGGGAATGACCGCGCTGCAGCGCGCCTGAAGGCTAAAGCATTTAGAGCCCGTGTGATGGCTCTTTGTGGCTTTGTCACTGGCTAATGAAGGTCCCCAAAGATTTACGTGTCCGAGGTCGTTTTCTATTCACACAGAGGCCACGGGGCCCGGCGTATCTATACAGCTCCTGGCTCATCCACCGGACTGCTTTATGATAGATCCCAACAGGCTAATAAATCACGGCGTGTCATTACGCCTGACAGGAGCTCAGATGTCGAAAGAAAAAAAGTGGAAGGATGATTTGAATAAACTATTATTGTTGAGCTGCATAATGGAACAATGTGGACTGACATTTATTTGCCAACCTTTATACTTGAATGTGTTGAGACTTGAAGCTGGGGTCAGCCGCGCAGCAAGCGTTCAGCTTATAAATCTGGATGATTTATCACTAAAATTCCTTGACCATCACTTCTCTGAACCTCCAAATCTATACATACACATCTGTCATGCACACTACATGGATCTGTTTCTTGTTTTCCGGTTCTCTTATGAAATCTAAAGAACAATAACTCTAGAGACAGTTCGCAGTACAGGCTAAACACACACACAAAAGTTTATTTTACCTCATGAAGTGTGGAGTTTCTACCCAAAGGTAAACAGACCTTTCCCACAAAATCTCCCGCGGTGTTTCCTGGGTCGGTGACGTGGTCTGCCTTACTGTAAATCTGGGCAGCAGTTTGTAGGAAGCAGCAGTGGCGGTAAAACAAAAAAATTTTTAAATCTGGAGGGGTCTTTAACCCTGCCAAGGTTTTATTTTCACTACCTTTGTTTGTTATCGTGAGACTGAACATACAGTTACGCCGTGGTGTGAATGCACAGAATCACTGTACCATATTAGAAGTTAGGCTTGAATTCATTGTTTTTGATAAATTGCACAACTGTTTGGTCTGATTCAGCCTGGGGTTTGAGGAAAACCCCAGGCCTCTGCCACCCACAGTACAGTACTGTGTCAGGGCTGAGAAAATATCACATCCACTTAGCACTCAGTCTCCATCCAGACCTCTCTTCCTCTCTGTGTTTCTATATACAAACACTTTAACAAGATGGTGTCGCAGTAGGGCTGCAACCAGTGATCATTGTTGATTGATCAGATGATCAGTTTCTTGATTAGTTGCTTTGTGTATAAAGTGAAACAATATTATAAAATATTTATTACATTTTCCTAGAAGCCAAATATATTCAGTTTACTGTTACATGAGATACAGAAAGATTTTGAACTTCAAACATGAGAAATGTTTGATTAGTCCATTAATCAGGTGTTCAAATTATCGGTCGATATCTGTAATTAATAAATCACTGTTTATCCGTGTTACTCTGGTAGCAATGGCGGCAACATGGTATGACAGAAGTCTTCTGTCAGTCTGGTCGACCCAACACTTAGGTCCAAACTGAAAGATCTCAACAACTATTGGATAGAATGCCATGGAATTATTTACAGACATTCATGTTCCCCATAATAATTTTAGTGATCCACTGACTTTTCCTCTAGCAACCATCACCAGGTCAAAATGTTGCTTTACCTTAATTTAATACCCAATACCTGCTAAACTCAGCTGTACTTTGTGTTAAGCTCTAATTAGCAAATAGCATGTTAATAACCTTTACACTACCAAACATCAGCATGCTGACATTGTTATTGTGAACATGTTACCATGCTGACATTAGCACTGAGCTCAAATCACTGTCGTCTAAGTACATTTTTGGGGTTTTAGTTCCTCGTCACATCTTTTTATCGGACACGCTGAATACATTTATCACTTCTGCTACCATTCTTGTTGCTAAATATATGAGCGAACAGCAGACTTGACAGTTATTTTTGGTTACTCCGTGGAGCTATAAGGTGCTTTGGATAAATGTCTACCAAATGGAGACCATATATTTTAGAATGTAACAGAACAAAGCGATTTGTTTAAGTAAGATCTCGCTCTGTCTACATACATCCTGTCTCCTTTACCCACTCTGCCCTCATGATAAAGCACTTGGTAGATGATCAGAGTGAGCTTTAATGGAGAATTTATGGAAGAGACTAAGAAAGAGAGTAAACAGAGATTTACTCAGTGTTTACACTCTGTCTCTTTGCAGACATCAGACCTGATAACACACACACACACAATGAATGACCCTGACCCTGGAGCCTGCCTGCCCTCTCTGGTCAAATAAACCTGCACGTGTGTGTAGAAACAAAATGCACACACACACACACACACAGCTGCATGTTCTCTGGCACTGCGGCTGATAAGAAAAACAGATAAGAGTTGGGTGTGTTTGGATGAAGAGAGCCGACAGAGGTCAGACACTGAAGGCTTTTTCATTCACCTGGAACTTTACCACATTCCTTTGTTTCAACAGCTCTCTCTTTCTTTAGGACTCAAATGTTTGTCACTGCTTTTGTTTGACTGCCACATGCCAAAGTATGTTAACTATTTTAAAGACCAAAGTCTTACTTTTGACATCTCTTTATCAAATAAACAGTTATACCATATAAATCTCTTTCTGTAAAAACAGCACATAAAGTCACAGAGAAAGCCAACCAGAACGTAGGAGTGCTAACGCTATGTAAAGGGTAGCTAGTGAGATAGCTACAGACTGGCCTTATAGTGGACTTTAGTTAAATTATTATTCTCTAGCTGTAATCTAGAATTGAAAAATAGCAGGCCCTCTTCCACAGAGTCAATACTGTGTTTACCTCTGAAGACTGTCCAAAAATGTGGTCTGAAGTAGCTTGTGTTGCATTCATTAAAGTTCCTAATCAGCCTAAAGAGGTTTAAAATGAAGGCATTACAATGTTTCTGCTTTACGCAGTTAGCTGGTCAGCCTGAAGCCACTTTTATCAGTTTCACTGTTTACCGCCTCCAGTATGAAGTTGTCAGTGCCGCGAGCTGAATGAGGGGTCGTCCCGTCCTTCACCAGCTACTGTCAAGCTGCCCTTAAGCAAGGCACATAACTCCCCTCACCCCAAGTGATCCAGCAGAGGTGCTCAGTTCACCCTCCCGGGTAAATAAAGTTTTTTTAAAAGAGAGAGAATGTACTGTGCGCGAGCGAGTTGTGAGGAAATAAAGGTCATGAAGACTGAAATCAGAGATAGAGGAATGTGGCTCCATGAGGAAGCAGTGTGTGGACGGATGAAGCGTTCCTCCTGTCAGGCTGCTTGAAAAGAGCCAGGTGACAGCAGGGGAAGAAGGGGAGCAGGTCAGAGGCTCTTGCTCTTGTTGCTCTGTAAATACTTCTCATGGTGAAGGAGCACATGGGGTCAAACGGCACATCAGCAGCTCAGACTTCTTCTGCCGTGATGACAAGATTAGACTCAGGTCAGACTCCCTGCAATTGTTGTTGGTACAGTGGTACAGATGTGCTGTGAGTAGAAAATGACCCTACCTGTGTGAGGGGGTTATAATTTGATTTATATTTATATTATATTTCATTGGGTTAATTAGTATGAAACAAAACAGATGTCTCCTTGAATGAGAACAAAGAGCACTATTGGAAAGGCATAATGGAAGGTGTGTGTGTGTGTGTGTGCGGGCGTGCGTGTGTGTGTGTGGGGGAGAGTCCGTGTTTCGGTATTTCTCGAAATGCGTTACATAGCTCTGGCTGTGCGGGGAATGTGACGAGTCAGTAACATGCTTGCTGTTCCGACTGTTTTCTCACGGGAAAACTGCCCGAGAACCAAACAGGCGTTTAGAGCACATGTGTGACTTTGTGTTGTGTGTCAAGGCCTTTCTTTTTCCAAAGCAAGTCGACTGTTGAAAGACACACGAATGATACATGAATACTAACTATGTCATTGAAACGTGCTACAAAAGATAAAGTCACGCTTCAGTCACATTGAGGATTATTTCAGGCAACGTGGCATGAATATCTTTCTATCTGGCGCTGACTGAGGGAGTTTTGGTGAATGTTTGAGGGACTCGTAGGATGCTGCTGTTCCAGACCTGCATGCTGCTCTCATTTTCACTCACATAATATGATCCATCTGCTTGCAAAGTCAAAACACAACTCATTTGTACTGTTTGCCTCTGGCGTTGTAAGCGGATTTTTAAAGGCGAGGAGCTGACAGACTGAATAGAAGAAAGCTTGGCAAATAGATATTGACTTGGCTGAAGGGGTGGGGGAGTTTTTTACAGGTAAACAAAAGAAATATAATTTATGTTTTTATTCGTCTGCAGTCTCGTTGTTTACGCATTAGTAGGTCCAGTTTTTAATTCGTGTAAAAGTTTGATGGTAGCCTACTTGTTATGCTGAAATGAGAGCTCGAGGGCTTTCCCACACACATCTTTCAGGGAAATGTGGGCGTGGTTTGGAGCGAGCGTTCGCGTGTCACCAAGTCAACTCAGCTGCTGGCACGCGCCCCGGTGACGTGAAGCGGAGCGCACGCAGCAAACGTTTTTAAACGGTCCGCTGCTGTCCTGCAGCGCGCGCACACACGCCGCCTTTTACAAACAGAAAGCTTTTTGTTAAAATGTTTCTTGTGCCGCAGACACACAACATTTGCCTCGGCTGAACCCGACATGTAGTTCAGCCTGCCCGCCTGCCTGCCTGCCTGCGCGCTAAACGGAGCTCCGTGGGGATTATTTCGCTTCATCCTGCGGTTTGGGAGCAACAGCGCGCGGCTTGCTGCGTCTGGTGTGCGGAGATCCGGTGACCGCCGGGGCGGACAGGCCACCATGCTCCGGCCGTGGGCTGCTCACTGGATCGCAGCTGTGCTCCTGTGCGGGCGGTGGCACAATACTCCAGCGACCAGTGTAGCTGGCGGGGAAGGTGAGGATGAAGCTGGGCAAAGGACTTATGATCATCTCAGATATCATAAAAACAGCCTGTTATAGTTAGAAATTGTACTGTTATTGTAGTAGACAAAGAAAGAACACCTTGATGTTGTTTCTGTGAAGTGATCTTGCACTTTCTTTGGACTTTAATCTGTGTTTAAATTGTTTTGGAGTCATGGAAGGAGCAACAGTCGTGAGATGGAGGTTGTGTCTTTGAGCTGGTTCTGTTGTGCATTATCGAGGATTTCAGTGGGCTCTAAGCAGTACTTAGACACATGGATGTTTAATTAAGATTTCCATGTAATCCTCAGGAAGGGCACTGGAAGGTCAGAGTAAAAATAAGGAACCTCCTCAGTGGATGCTCTTGCTCATCATTGCTTGTGCTTACAGAAAATGTATGATGCAAGAGCTCTGTAATTCATAAGAACATCTTTATTAAAATCTTCTCAAAGAGTCACAAGATGACTAAAGCCAGTGAAATCTGGACAGGAGGTTCCTTAAATTAACTTTGAGAAATTATTAACGTTCTCCATAGTACAACATCTAAAATATGCTTCTGGAAATGTACTTATGATCAGTGGAATGTCTCGGCTCCAGTTCCTATCTTAAGTAAATACAGCTATATGGCCCCTTTGATCACTCCTCCAAGTCCCCAAGTCATAAAAAATGACTTCACACTCCGTGCTGTAAAGTTTGCCAGCCTCAAACTTCTAACGATTTAATAGCCCAATCAGTTCCTGGTGTTGAGGTAGCTTATGCACATCAGAGACAAGCGACCACATCCGTCCAAAGTGAAAGATTTGTTGGCAGACAGCTGCACCAGAGTTGCTCTTAATGAATGTTGCAGTATCATTAAATCCCTTCCATATGTTTCCGTAACTCTTGTTTTTCTAGCAGATTTTTATGAGTGCGCAGGAGCATTTTTAGGTCACTAAAGTCCCAGATCCAAGTTTCCTTATCGATGGTTGCTTGATGATTTTTTTTGTTTTTCGGCATTTGATCTCTTATTCTTCAGAGTAAACTACACGCCTGATATTAAAAATGGTAAAAGAAAATCTGCCGTCTTGTCTGCAGTGGTCTGAGCCATGAGTCCCATCGCAGAGATGTGGAGCAGGTCTACCTACGCTGCTCTCAGGGCTCTCTGGAGTGGCTCTACCCCACAGGAGCCATCATTGTCAACCTGCGGCCAAACACAGAGTCCTCATCAGGACACATGGCAGGTCTCCATGTGTGCATCAAACCCTACACTTACTCCCAGGTAATGTATGACATTCATTGGCAGACTCAACGATTATATCACCATTGCATGATATATCAGATGGATGGAGCTTATACTGTATGTGTCCTCCTGGTCCTCTGTGTTCAGGGTTCTCATGTGTATCTGGAGCGTGCCGGGGATCTGACGCTGCTGTTGGCAGAGAAGGATCACGCTCAGGCCACAGTGCACTGTTTCAGCCTGGCAGAGGGAGCTCTCTTTGTGGAGGCCGTCCCTCAGACAGACATCAGCCGGAGGATCACAGCTTTCCAGTACGAGCTGGTACCCAGCCAGGGGCCCGGAGCACACATGTACCCGTACCTGCACTCTGGTTCAGGTAAGAAAATGCATGCATCAATTCTTCAAGAGAAACATATTCATATTTGATCTTCATTGTTGAGACTTGTGCCACTAGAAAAAGTAATTCTCTGCTAAGTTCTTGCGTTTTTGTGTGTAAACGGTGACAATGAATGTTGTTTTCTACTTGCCTCATGCTGACTTTTAGAAGTTTAAATCACAGTATTCAGGTTCACTGGTCTCAGGTGATATATTGTTGAATCATAATTTTGATTATTTTTAATAGTAATGATGGTCATTTTGCAATTGCTACCACTGAGTTTTCAGACTGATTCATCAACTTTACAAATATTTGCGTCATAATGAAGTTATGAGCAGGAACTGTTTTGTAAATCCAGTTTTAATGAAAGAATTAGACGATAAACTATATGGAAATAGGATTGTTGTGAAGAGCATAATTAAAATATAATTAATTACTGTCAAGCAGGACGTGTAATAACTAAGTACATTCATTCAAGTATTGTACTCAAGTACAACTTTAACTTTACTTGATTATTTCCGTTTATATGCTACTTTACACTGGATTTCAGAGGAAAATGCTGTAGCTGCTGCTTTTTATTCCCCTACATGTACCTGACAGCTGTAGTTACCTTTAAAATTTTACATACAAAACATATGATCAGTCTATTACATATCATGTACTGCTATAGTTTAAACAACCCAAAGGTATAAAGTAGTTAAATTGACAACTACAACAGGAAAGTACCACTTACATATTAATACATCAACAATAAAGATCCAATGGTATATTAATATAACATTAACAGGGGGATTCTGAATAATGAGCACTTTTATTTTTGATACTTTAGGAAAGATGAAAGGCCACGTTACTCTTTCACCTCTGTTTCTTCATCTTACCGACACGCTATGACACCCTCTCCTCCCCCACTTCCTCACTCTCACACTCCCTTGTCTCAGCCAGACTTATGAAAACAAGCAGGCCAATCAAAAGGTCACGTTAGGGTCAAGCACAAGGGTCAGCCAATCGTCTGTCAACTGTCAATCAAGGACAAATCCCAACCCCGAGAACAGGGAATTTTGGGTAGCCCACCCGTAAGTAAAGCGTTTAGGGAGGGGCGGTGGGTGGAGTGGAAGGCTGGACTGTTTCTTAATGAGACAGAAGGAAGTTTGTCCAACTCTGTCTGTCTTATGTGTGTGTGTGTGTGTGTGTGTGTGTGTGTGTGTGTGTGTGTGTGTGTTGTGTTTCTGTCTGGGCGTTTTATAGCTGTTTTTATAGCTGTCAGGGTCAAGGGGTAATTCTGTGATTATGTCTCCTCCCTCACCTGCTGTTCTCATTCACATTCTCTCTTGATGTCTCTTTGGTCTCGTAAACACAGAGAAAAAGAGAGAGCAGGAAACGGACTAATCGTGGAACAACTCACAGGATGATACAAAAGCTAATGAATCGTCGGTATTTAAAGTATTTAATGTTTTCATGTTTTCCACTTTAGCCACCTGTAAACCCTGTTCAGACGAGGAGGTCCTTATGGCTGTGTGTACCAGTGACTTTGGTAAATACATACAAACACATAATACACACACATTGTTTGACAATTTGGGAAACACACTTATTCGCTTTCTTGCCAGGAGTTAGATGAGAAGATACCACTCCCATGTCCGTGAGTTAATATGAAGCTACAGCCAGATGCCAGTTAGCTTAGCTTAGCATCAAGACGTGGGAAACAGCTAGCCTGATTCTAGCCAAAAGAAACCGCTTACTAAGTAACATGTTTCATCTCGTTTGTTTAATCTGTGCGAACTATTTCTGGGCCACGAGTTGGCACACAAGCAAGAGGTCGCTGTTTTCAGTTGGCTGGTGTCAGCTACATATTTACCAAACAGATCTCTTGATAAGACAGCAAATACAGGTATTTTTCTGACCATGACTATGTTTCCATTAGCGCCATAAGTGGCATTAACACGTAATGGCATATTTCCCAAGATTCACATCATCATCATGTGATCTGAATGAGATAAAATGTTACTGAAACAGTAACAAGTAGAGCTAGTAAACTGACTCAGTATCTATCTTAAGTTTGCTAACATTAGCCACCATTAGCCACTGGTCATACCAGACCAAGTAAGGCTCAGTGAGTAAGGGTGCGTATTTCTTATTAATTCAGCATGTTTTCAACAGTTTGTATAGTCCTTAATTCATTGGTTTAATCTCCTTCACTTTATCTCACTTGTTCCTGTCTCTGTAGCCGCAGTGGTATCTTTCAAGGAGTGACATCAGGTACAAACGACCACGCCCGTTGTGGTGACACTGAGTCGCCTGTTCCGACAGAAGAGCAGGGTGTTTGCATGGAGCGGAGCCAGAGGGCGGCATTGGAGTGGACGCATCAATGTTCCCGCGCAGTGTGGAGTGCATCCTGGAGGGGATGAGTACCTTTTGACTGGCTCTGTTCATTTTGGAGGAGCCTGGCTTGGCTGCGCACCTCGTTACAAGGACTTCCTGAAGCTGTATGTCAGAGCACAGAAAGCAGGAACAAACCCCTGTCAAATAGACACAGACTGAGAGATGTCCTCAGGGTTCTGGGTAAAACATGGTGGAGTGCTTCAATAAAAAAGAAGCAGGAAAATGCAAAAGAGGAACAGAGAGATAAACAAACTGAGAACCCTCTGGCAATCTTTTCAAGGCTACTTCTGCAGGATGTTTTGGTGCAACTTATTGTTGCCTGGCAGCAGAAAAGACGATCGGAACAGTTTGAACATTTTAGTAGCGAAATGTGCTGCCTAAACTAAAATGTCCACATTTGGCTGTACATGTAAGCTGTGTGTGTAAATGTGTTTGTGCACAAGTGAGACAGCGAATGGATGAATATGAGCTTAAATTAATTTTGGTTATTGTTTTTGTTCTCATGACGATACGCTTGTGTGATCATTCTTGAAATGAAAGTTTGCTTTGTAAAAAGCTTTCTGTAAAATTTAGGAGTCTTCTGACAGAAGTGAACAGTATGCAGCTCTGTGAGTCTTTATGTACTTAGTATGCGTGTGTGTGTTTTGCTAATGAGTTCAAAGGGTCTATATATTTGCAGAAAATAAAAAGCCATCCTATAGCTCGTCTTTCTGTTTAATTTTGATCTATGCAGTTCAGTGTGAACTGTATGAACTGATAGGGATTATATTTCCTTAACAACCCTGTCTCTGTGTCACACACTCTATGACACATTGAGGTTGAGGTGCAGATAATTAAAAACAAAAGTGAAAGTTAATAGTAGGACCCCAAAAATGAAGGGCCAAAGAGTTAGCAGCTTTGTTGGCACACATGGACATAAACAAAGAGATATTGTCCACCAAACTACTCAGAAAAAAAAACATTATGAGTGTTCAGTGACCATTAGCTGGCAGAAGAGCAGCAGTGCGTCACTGCTGGCGTAGCTACCCCCGTGGAGCTTTGACGAGCCACTGTTCTGGTTGGCATCCTCTTTGCGTGTGTGTGTGTGTTCATGCATTCACAGCTGAAGGAAAGAGAAAAGCAAGAGAAGCAATTATATTTTCCAACATCACCGACCAGGTCCAGTTCAATAGCTAATGTGCTAATGTTTTTTTCCCCCCTTGAGTTTCATGAAAGCAGACTCCTGAGGTTTGAATTATCATACAAGCTTAAAGTTTAAATAAAGCCTCAAATCCTGCGAGCTTCCTCTCTCTCCCAGCAAATCTTTTAAAAAAAAGTAGCAGAGGAGATTGACTATGGAGGGTTTGGCCTCATGGCTAATGACAGACTAACCACCGTTCAGTCAAAAATTTTCTATAACACAAAACAATGCATTACAATATCTGCCAATGATTCGAAATGATATACACTTCTTGTCTCCTAAGTGGTTGTGGTCTCTTCACCACCAATGTCCAAACCTCTTTTGGAAGTGTTGTGAATGTGGATGGATGAAAACAGATTGTGTTGTGCCAGAGATTGCTCAGAAAGTTATTTAAGTTTGAGTTCAGTTGTTCATCTTTGGCGAGACGACTGACGATTCAGCACCGACAGAGAGAAGAGTATGTTACTGCTGAGACAGAGACAGGTCTCAAACAAAGTGAATTTTCTCATGTTTTGCCTGAAGAATGACATTTTGTGCCAGAATGTTCAGAAGATGTAATGTAATTAGTAGTAATTAATTCAATATTTACTTCAGTGACTTTGGAGTGAAAGATTGGCTCATAATCTGTGCTCACGTTCACCTCTCCGAAGGTGGTCTCCTAGAAGGGGGCAGTGATTGAACAGATACAGGAAGTGAGTCTTGAGTATTGAGGGAACTTTTTTATTAAGCAGGTGAAGGAGGGTTATTGGTAATAGAGAAAATCAAATGCAATAGCCTAGTTTCACCCAGCAGAGGGAGGTTGCTATATATATATATATATATATATATATATATATATATATATATATATATATATATATATAACAATATGTAGAAATCAAGTACTTTGCACAAAACTGTCAAGATTTGTACCTCAATCGATCAACAACACTACTAAATACCTGCATTACCCTTTAGCTACAGGACATACATAGTAAATATATTGCAAGATGTCAGTAAAATAACCTTTACAGCCAAAACTTGCCAGGCAGAATCAAAACTCCTGTCGGATAGATGGATGCATGGATGCATGGATGCATGGATGGATGGATGGATGGATGGATGGATGGATGGATGGATGGATGGGTCTATGAGAGCTTGAAGGGTGGAGAGTTGAAAGAAGAGGCGGATGTGTAGATGACCTTTGAGGGGTGTATGTGCACTTCTCCCACCGCCTGCTGTCAGCAGTTGTGTGTGTGCGATGCTTTCCCTCTTTCCTCAGGAAGAGCAAGAATGTGTGGAATGTCCCCTCCCAAACACACACACACACACACACACCTCCATTTGCAGAGACAAACCGTGAGTGTCTGTGCTACAGTATAAACTCAGCTATTCTTTATACCTGACAAGAATAATCTTCTGCACGCAGGTGTGTAAAACTGCCGTTGTTATTTGTCTCAAGAGAGTGAGAGAGACGCACAGCGTGGCTGCAAACACACACTTGAACGCTTAAAGGGGCACTACAGCAATTTAGTATTGCACTTCTACAAAATTGGGGGACTCATAAGAGACAAATAGACAAAAAGCGAGTTTTAGAAATTGGTAACATTTTACACAAAGTAAACAGAAACTTTACAAGCAGGCCCAAATTACTACACTTACACTAAGACACAGGCACACTTCCACACACGGGGTCAGTGTGTATGTTAGCTTACAGTTGGCTGTTTAGGTGAAACAAACTATGATGAGCAGTCAAATTATTTGTGTGAATGACGAGAGGCCAAATTCACTTTACTTTCTGTCCAAACATACCCTCAGTCTCTACTATGGGACAAAATTATTTTCGTAATGTAAATAAATCTTCTGAATTCACATTAGCAAGTGAGAAAGAGAAGGCAAGTGACAAAGACGTAGATGGAGACATTAACACATAGCTTGGAGGTTTAAGATAGACTCTAAAGACTTGAGAGGGTCATCTATATATATATATATATATATATATATATATATAACAATTCCTCCTCATACACACTAAGAGCTATATGTGTGTGTATGTGTGCGTGTGTGTTTGTCTTGGGTTGTAGTTTGAGAAGACCACAACACACGCGTCCTGCACACTGCCGACATGCAAACAGGCCACACTGCAGAAACCTAACCCAACAAAGAAACACCCAAAACCTCTTGGCAACCCAACCTGGCAACAGCTCAGCTTGCCTTGGCATCCTCGCTAATTCGGGACACACTTATCCCTCTGCACAGGGGTCTTAATGTTAACCTTTCAGTGTGAGTGTGTGTGAGATATGGAAACAGTTTGTGCTGCAGTATGCGAGAGGCACAGCTGAGCGGTCAGCTGGAGTCGAGGGAATGGCTGAGCTCAGGGAAAATACACGCGTGCTTTCACCCACATATACCACGACTGGCATTTTATAATGCACTGGCCAGGGTGGGGTCAGTAGTTTTAAGCGGTGGCACAATATTTTAGGTTGTAAGTATGTCTGGTTTCGACAGGGGGTACAAAGACTAAAAAAAAACTAAATGAAGCTGTCTTCGTAGAGACTGCACTCATTGTAGTTGACATACAGACAATGAAAGCTCCAACTGAAGATTATAGTCATTTTATTGTATACGACTAGAATAGAAATGTACGACTGTAAAAATTATTAAATTATTGACATTTTCAGTGGATCTGTCAGAGGAGTGATATGCTTTATTAAGTGTCTAAATACAAGTTTAGAAGTAATTTGATGAAATTAATTTAAAAAAACAAGACAGATTATCAAAGGTGGCAGTCACTATAGTCAATACTGTAATTATACACTTGTAAACTGATTGAGAAAATGTTTTTAATTACTTTTGTTTAATTTGTCTCTTCAGTGGTTGTTAAAAGAGGAAGATCAGGTTGCTCATCACTTGAACTTCCCCCACTTTCTGCAGCTTTTGAAAAAAAAATGATGATGTCATTCCAGCTAAATTAAGTTATATGACAGGAAATGGAGGATTTAGCTTTTTATAAAGTCTCACTCATATATAGCGACTAAAAGTGAGAATATCTGTGCGTCTTCTGCTTCAGTTTTTACTTATTGTACGCCTAACTTTATTGAAGTGCAATGCTAAATGTTTGTCTCTAAACTCGAATAGTATGAAACATTAGCTGTTTAACATTATTTTGACCTGTATTATCTCTTCATTTTGAAAACAAGATGAGTAAATGCTCAAAAATGAATTGAATTTTACCTGATTATGATTAGTATAAGATGAATATAAAAGTCAATTTACTGTCCAGTTGCATTCATACTATGCACCTTGTCAGAGTATTAAGGTATACGGTTGGATAGGGTGACCCTTTGTGGCAGCAATGTGATCACATGAAGACGCGAGTGAACTTCTACAGCAACTACTTAAAGGAACTACATGTGATTGAATTCATATCCACCAGACTGGGGTAAAGGTGAGTTTGTTTTCTTTCTACTCTTGAGTAAGTTTCACTGACATTAAATCACATATATCTGTTACTTTACCCCTTTTATAGATTTAGAGTATTCACATAAACAAGTCAGTCATGACAAAGTTTGCACAAAACAAGAAATTAATCAGAATTAATCATAATAGAATGTTTTGCAAACGTGCAAAGTTTGATAAAGCGCTGCTGGTCTAAATGGGGAAGTGAGAGGGTTCAACATTTGCATGGCACGCTGACACATACAGAGGGTGTTGATATTGGTCACATTTCTTTTGTAGTTTCTTTTTCTTTGCAGAAGAATGAGGATGTGGAGCCTTCAAAATCTGCTGTTTACCTTGTGCAGTAAGTTTAATATATTACATTTTATGTCTGAATAAATAATTACCACAGATTTAAATGTACATACTGTATATGTTCAGTGACAAAATGATATGCTGCATACAAACAACAAATTTAAAACATGAACATTTCCAGTTGTTTTGTTTGACTGATTACTTTTCATGTTGTCTTCTCTTTACAGTTGCTCTGAGCTGTGTTACCAGTGCAGCACAGGTGATCCATTCATCTGGATATGAAGGAGAGAAGCTTATGTTTCTTGTTCTTATGGAGGGGATATGAATCTTATGAGAAGTACTTGTGCAAGAATGACTGCGCAACGATGATGTTCTTATTACAACAACAGAAACAAAGAAAGGCAGATACTCCATCCATGATGACAAAGGGAGACGAGTCTTCACAGCGACCATCTCTGATCTGAGTCTTACAGATGCTGGAAAATACTGGTGTGGGGTGACCAGGACTGGAAACGATATCTACACTGAAGTAAAGCTGGAAGTAGGACAAGGTAAGGAAATTAATAAATAAACCACATAGACCCTACCTTCCTGTCACTCTTCAGCTGTCTCTATCCAATAAACCTTGAAAACCCCACAAAAATATCTTTAAAAAAATGTCTAATGTCATCATACTTGTGCTGCTACTTTATACTTCTACGCCACCACGTTTCAGAGACAGATAAGAGACAGATGTAATTTTTACTTCACTACATTTGCATAATAGATAGTATGATAATTCAATATGAAAACAATTAATCGTTCTCCTTCGCATAATGCAAATGTGTACTTTTGATGCTTTCACTACGTTTAGTCAACAATAATTCTGTCCAATATTTTTGCATTGTGATCTTGCTTATTTTACTCAAATAAAGAATCTGAACACTTATTAACTTATGAACACACTGATGTTTCTGTGACCTGCAGACACCTGCTGTGGCCAATCCACCAAAATCCAAGGTTATGAGACAGGTTCAGTGTCCTTCAGTTGTCCGTATAACCCTCAATACAAGGACAACCTGAAGTACATCTGCAGAGGAAACCAGCCCTCTGCATGTCTGCAGCAGGCTGTAGTCACCTCTGACAAGCAACAAAACGGACAGTTCAGACTTACTGATGACAAGGAGTCGAGACCATTCACAGTGACGATTACCAATTTGACCCAGGGGGATTCTGGGTCATACCTTTGTGGCGTCCATAGAAACACTGGCCTGGATGTTTTCTCTGCTGTTGAAGTGGAGGTCAAAGGTGAGAGATCATATTTCTACCTCATACTGTAGTGAACCATTACTTTTCACAAGCCAAACTTAACAACTTTCTAATCTAACCTGAATACAGGCTGCAGTGTTGGCTCAAACCTCCTTCTCTTTCACAGAGTGGTGTTGTGTGAAGACAAGTAAACTGAGCGGCATCGTGGGCCATCGAGTAAATATGCAGTGTCCCTACCCACCACAACACAGAGATAACAGGAAGTTCCTCTGTAAGGGAGACCATCGCAACAACTGTGCAGACATGGTGACGAATGGAAACAGGTTTTTAATGCAAGATGACATCGCTTCAAGTTCTTTCTTGGTGATGATCACAGAGCTGAAAGCAGTTGATGCTGGGACATACTGGTGTGGTTCGGACTCACAGTGGAGTGCTAATAACTACACCAAGATTCAACTGTCAGTAGGTAAGATTACAAAAAGAACAAGAGATGGAGAATACAGCTCGAAATATGACAGTAAAAAGAATGTAGCTGTAGGTTATATCCAGGTTTGATCCAACTGTATAAACTTTGTGTCAATGCAGTAGATTTTGATATATTTCACTGTATAACTAAACCAAGTTGATGGTCTGATGGATAAGAATATTTGCTACATGTCTACAAGTCTTAGAGACCAACACTGTGATCTCTACCATCTCTACCATTACTGCGGAGGACCCTTCGAATCTCAAACAACACACAGCCCAGGAAACCGCATCAAGTGCGTGTGTACACAAAAATGAATACATCAAATGTTGTTAAGCCACAGTTCAGATACATGTGGCTACATGTTACAACTGTTGTTTTTCTTCATAAGAGATATGTGAGAAATGTGCTGCTCATGTGTGTTTTCAGGAAGTGTACTGTATATGTTTACCCTGTTCTTGATTTTCAGATGCAGCACACTTTCACCCTGTGGTCTTCATTGGGCCACCTATTCTCATACTGATGATGATTATTCTTGGTATAGTCTGTAAATACAGATGTCACAAAGTGACAAGTAAGTTTTGCAGTTCAAATGCATGCACTGAAACCACACACACAGGCAAGTGCAACACACAAACACAAAAATGTCTAACCATTTTTATATTGGGTGTTTAGGAGCTGGAGTCAACGTGAAAATGATCAAAACCAGGGCAGTGGAAGAAGAGGAAGATGTCCAAGATGTAAGTTAACACAAGACTTGTTAGTGGACACAAGAGGCTGC
Source organism: Miichthys miiuy (assembly GCA_036365135.1). NCBI lineage: Eukaryota > Metazoa > Chordata > Actinopteri > Sciaenidae > Miichthys > Miichthys miiuy. The sequence continues at coordinate 72,148 of JAAROE010000966.1, forward strand.
AATGTTCATGACTGGCCACAATACAAACATGTGGGACAAAACGACATACTGATAATTTCACTGTTAGTGTAGCTGAATATAAAACTTTATATGTAACTTAACCTCTGAAACTATGGATGTACGGACAAGTTTCACTGCAGTCTGCCGATTAGACTATCCTGTGTCATAATTAGACACCATTGACTTTGTGAGGGTGGTAAAAAATCTCAGGATCTAAAACTGAAGGGGTTCGTCCCCTTGTGAACATGAATGGGCTTAGAGAAGCAGCCCATTCGTTTTTTGTTTTTTTTCTTTGGCAAACATTTTAATTTGATGATGATCACCAAAACATAGAAGTTATGTTTGTCAGTCTATTACTTTGATCCAGACTGAAATTGCTCAACATCTACGGGATGAACTGCTTTGAGATGTTTACACTCATTCATGGTCGCTAGAGGATGAATCCTAATAAATTCACCAATGCACAGACTTTTCATCTAACTAGCAAATGCTAGCAGTAAGATGTTAAACTACATTGTGAATATGGTAAACATTGTACTGTACTGAGCGTGTACTGTTACCTGTGAGTGTTACTGTATAGATGAAAGATGTGGTCACCAAAATTATTAGTCAGGTTAGACAAAATTATCATCTGTGTAACATCATCCTCTTTTTATTTATTTTTTTTTTTTTTAGGATTATGAGAATCAAGACGTTGTAGTGTGCTCAAAGCAGTCGACCTCCAAGCCACAAAGGTCCTACAATTACTATGATGATGCAGGTGAAGACCAAGAAGACTCTGTGTACCAAAACTTCTCCACAACAGAAGATATTTACTGTAATCAAGATTACATTGTAGACAAGAGATGAACAGTATGCACATCTGTGACCCAACCTTACATTTTAAGGTCATGTGTACCCAAATGATCTTGTTTCTATCCTGTTTTTGTCTCAGTTAACAGCTGGCCAACGTATATACATGAACCACTGTCATCTAAGCTTTTCATTGTCTGACTGAAATCCTCAGTATCATCATTATTTAACATATTCGCTTGCTCTCATTATGAATGCTTATTGGTAATTTAACAAACTGTTTAACTCGCCTTGTAAGAAATTGCAGATAGCCATTTCAGCTAAATATAACATGCAGTATATAGACTAGTTAAAACTAGCTCCATCTCATGTGACTGTATCTTCCACTGTGGTCATCAAAGTTGGATTTTTGGTATTTATTCAATCAGTCCATATATTACAACACACTCATTAATGTGTGACACTAAGCCCTCTGCTGGTACTGTTTGACTATTACACTGAATTTCGTATGAGACTCTTGATCACAGATGGAAGAATCAATAGGCAACATTCCATACTTCATTAACCCATTAAATATTGTTGACTTAAAATAAATTTATATGATAACTGATTGTTGTCCTTCAGCTTCCTTGAATGTTGTTTAACTGAACATTTGTGCAAATCTCGTACCATAAATTTTCTGTTTATTTCACTGTGACCGATCCATCAAAGTCCAAAGTTATGAGACAGTTTCAGGTCCAGTCACCTTCAGTGACTGACTACCAGAACAGGCTGAAGTACATCTGCAGAAGAAACCAGCCCTACACATGTCCAGAGCAGGCAGTAATCACCTCCAGTGAAATTCCTAGGCTTGTGAAGTGGATGTAGATGATAGTGAGGTCAAATAATCAGATCATCAGCAAGAAAAACATTAAACTTGGAACTGCCACCCTTTAGGCCCACCAACTGAAGGGAGAGCCAGAGGGCTTGGGTAGTTTGCCAGCCGGGCAGCAGTTTAGCGTTTGAGTTCTCCTAGAAGAATGAGGTGGTTGCACCTCCAACTGCAAGTCACTGGGAGGAAGGCACCGATTGTTGTGTGTGCTCATGCACCAAATAGCAGTTCAGAGTACCCAGCCTTCTTGAAGTCTGTGGGTGGAGTCCTGGAAGGGATACATTTGGTGACTCTAAAGTTCTGCTGGGGGACTTCAACACTGAAAGGGAGTGATGGGGAGGAATGGTCTGCCTGATCTGAACCCGAGTGCCATAACGAACACTATGTTAGAGATTGTTCTTAAATGTACCTGAACAATATAGGGTGCAGATTGACGACTTTGTGGTCGTGTCATCAGATCAGCGTCTATATGTCTTGGACACTCGAATAAAGAGAGGAGCAGAGCTGTCTCGAGGCTGCAAATGGGTACCAGGCTGCTAGAATGGTTGCAGCTTTGGTAGTTGTGGAGGTAAAAACCTGGGTGTGGGAGCAGTTCAGGGAGGCCATGGAGAAGGATTTTCGGATGGCCTCAAGGAAGTTCTGTTTGACAACTCAGGAAGAGGAATCATGGCTTGGCTCAGTACCTGTGGGGTGCCAGAATGCTTGCAATTTATACTTTCAAGCAAAAATGGCAACTGTTGTCCAGTTCATTTGATGATATCATTTGGCTCTTCTAATGTTTTGCAGACCTGTAGATCCTGTAGATAATAAGGAAAATAATCTGTGAAATAATAATTCATTTGAGCTCTGACTGTAGTATTCTCAGGATCACAAGTGTGTATGATAACCTTATTCAGTGCAACAGCAAAACAACACCATCAGAGAGCACTATAATGCACATTTTAACACCAAGAGCAACTATGAGTTTTGCAGGAAGTGGACTTCCGCCTCCAACTACAGCTCAGGTTGTGAGTCACAGCAAATAAGTGTCAAACCATGTTTACTGGAGGTTAAACTGTCTGATAATGCAAATATGCAAACTTTCTTTTCTTTGTACCCCAGTAGGTTTCACAAACACTAAATCACATAAATCACTTACTTCAGCTCTTTTACAAATTTAGAGCATTCACATAAAAGTCAGTCATGACAAAGCTTTCAAAGCCGCAATTAATTCATGATTTAATCATAATGCATGCAACATTTGCAATAGTTCAAGTTCGATAAAACACTGGTGGTCTAAATATGGAGATGAGAGGGTTCAACATTTGCATGGCACGCTGACAAATACAGTGGGTGTTGATATTGGTCACATTTCAATTGTCATTTCTGTGTCTTCGCAGAAGAATGAGGATGAGGAAGCTTCAAAATCTGCTCTTTACCCTGTGCAGTAAGTTTCATAGATTACATTTTATCTCTCAGTTAAATTTTAAAAAAAGTGACAGCTGAAGTGACACAAAACTGCACACAAACAACAAATTTAAAACATGAACATTTCCAGTTGTTTTGTTTGACTGATTACTTTTCGTGTTGTTTTCTCTTTACAGTTGTTCTGACCTGTGTGACCAGTGCAGTACAGGTGATCCACTTGTCTGGATATGAAGGGAGAGAAGCTTATGTTTCTTGTTCTTATGGAGGGGGATATGAATCTTATGAGAAGTACTTGTGCAAGAATGACTGCCGCAACGATGATGTTCTTATTAAAACGACAGAAACAAAGAAAGGCAGATACTCCATCCATGATGACAAAGGGAGACGAGTCTTCACAACGACCATTTCTGATCTGAGTCTCGATGATGCTGGGAAATACTGGTGTGGGGTGACCAGGACTGGAAAGGATATCTACACTGAAGTAAATATACAAGTAAGACAAGGTAAATAAATAACACTCTGTCACATTGTCAAGTAAAATTCCTTGTTTCATTATATTGTAATTTTAACTTAACTACATTTGTCTGAAAGATATAATTACTCTGCTGATTCAGTTTTATATACAAAGCATATGACCATCCTTTAATATTTGAATATTTTATCATATTCAATGTTTTAAATTAAACTGCCGACCTGTGAATTAAACAAAAAAATAATAATAATTTCACGTTGACCAACTATTATTTACATGAATACGCATTAGTAACCATAATCCAGTAGTAATACAACAATGAAAGGGATTGTTCTGCTTGCATAATAAGATCGTTTACTTTTGATGCTTACATTACATTTAACAGTGATTCTGTGTTTCACTTAAGTAAAAGAAAACATGTATATATTTATATATTTAATACTATATCTGTGCTTGTGACAGTTTCTGATGTTTCTTTGACCTGCAGACACCTGCTGTGGCCAATCCACCAAAATCCAAGGTTATGAGACAGGTTCAGTGTCCTTCAGTTGTCAGTATCAGTACGAGGAAAACTTGAAGTACATCTGCAGAGGAAACCAGCCCTCCACATGTCTGCAGCAGGCTGTAGTCACCTCTGACAAGCAACAAACGGACAGTTCAGACTTACTGATGACAAGGAGTCGAGACAATTCACAGTGACGATTACCAATTTGATCCAGGGGGATTCTGGGTCATACCTTTGTGGTGTCCATAGAAACACTGGCTTGGATGTTTTCTCTGCTGTTGAAGTGGAGGTCAAAGGTGAGAGATCACAGTTCTACCTCATCATCTTTTCACAGTATGCGAAGCAGACAAAATATCTTAAATATTTGAAGGAAAGCCAAACTTAACAACTTTCTAATCTAACCTGAATACAGGCTGCAGTGTTGGCTCAAACCTCCTTCTCTTTCACAGAGTGGTGTTGTGTGAAGACAAGTAAACTGAGCGGCATTGTGGGCCATCAAGTAAATATGCAGTGTCCCTACCCATCACAACACAGAGATAACAGGAAGTTCATCTGTAAGGGAGACCACCACAACAACTGCACAAATATGGTGACGAATGGAAACAGGTTCACACTGCAAGATGACGTCGCTTCAAGTACTTTCTTGGTGATGAACACAGAGCTGAAAGCAGGTGATGCTGGGACATACTGGTGTGGTTCGGACTCACAGTGGAGTGCTACTAACTACACCAAGATTCAACTGTCAGTAGGTAAGATTACAAAAAGAACAAGAGATGGAGAATAAGCTCCATACTGTATATGGCAGTAGAAATGAAAGTAGCTGTAGGTTATATCCAGGTTTCATCCTGCAGGTTCAGTTAGCACAGGTCTGCATCATGTCACCATTACATAATGAATTTATTGAACAAATTTGACCTGATTAAAAGTCATGGGATGTATAGAGTTATTTAATTTTATCCCGAAAGAAACATCCCTGTGTATATGAGATTGAACATCCAAAATTTGTTGAGATGTTTGACAAATATAGTCAACCTCAAGGTGGGACTAAAGGAAAAGTCAAGGGTGTCATAAAAATCATTAGGATACATCATCTGGGAACCATAAATGCACACAATGTGCCAATCAATTTTGAGATATTTGTTAATATGTATAAGTGAATGAACAGCTAAGAATAAGAACATCTCCTACATGTGCTGAGAAATGTTTTCTCAGACAATTAGAGACCAGCACTGTGAATTGATTGTTATAAGAGAGGAGTGTGCTGCTTATGGTGTTGTCACGAAATGTATCCTGTTCTTTTTCAGATGCAGCACTCTTTCACCCTGTGGTCTTCATTGTGTCACCTGTTCTCATACTAATCATCATCCTCTGCATAGTTTATAGATGCAAATGTCACAAAGTGACAAGTAAGTTTTGCAGTCCAAATGCATGCACTGAAACCACAAAATACAGACACACACACAAACACACACACACAAATAGTCATGCAAACAAATGTAACCAACCAAGTGTAACCATTTTTTATGCTGTGTGTTTCCAGGAACTGAAGTTACCATGGACAGAAACAGAACCAAGTCAGCAGAAGAAGAAGAAGATGTCCAAGATGTAAGTTCAAAAACAAGTTCAAAGACTTGTTAGTAGGTACAAGAGGCTGCAATGTTCATGACTGTCTGCAATACAAACGTTTGACAGAACAACATACTAATGGCACTACTTGAAGGGATAAACTCTGAAGACCATACTGTTTACTATTTAGATATATTTGGCTTTGTGGAAAGTTCAGGATCTGAAACTGAAGGGGTTCTTCACCTTGGGAGCATAAATTTGAAGTCCATTAGACTTGTGTTCAAGGATGGTTAGGAGGTCACCAAAACATGCAAGTTAACGAGTGTCTAGAGCAAAATTCATGGCAGGTTTTCATTGAAAACATTTTAAGTCATGCTAGCGATGTCACTTATGACAATCTGGGTCTGTCAGTCCACCATTTTGGTCTGACTGACTGAAACAGCTCAACATCTACAGGATGAACTGCAATGAAATTTTTACACTCATTCATGGTCTCAAGAGGATTAATCCTAATAACTTTACTGATCCACAGACTTTTCATCTAGCGCCATCATCAGGTCATAATCTTAATTTGCTCAATATACTTCCCAGATGACTGTAAAAAATAGTATTTTTAATATAATATTTGATGCTAATAATATTATAATAACATGAATTATTATCTGTGTAACATTGTCCTCTTATCTTTTTATTTTTGTTTTTTTAGGATTATGAGAATCAAGACGTTATAGTGTGCTCAAAGCAGGGGACCTCCAAACCACAAAGGTCCTACAATAAGTGCGATGATGCAGGTGAAGACCAAGAAGACTTTGTGTGCCAAAACTTCTCCACAACAGAAGATATTTACTGTAATCAAAATCATATTGAAGCCATAAACAAACACTGCGCACATCTGTGACCCAACCTTAGTGTGCGACAGGGACAGGCAAACCGGCAACTGGTGGTGGGGGAGTGTGGCAGTAGGGGGTGAGGGGAGCTGAGGTGGGTTGCCGGGTGTGTCTATACCTGCTGAATGTAATCGCTGTGAAACAATCAGGAAATAACTTTATTTCGCTGATTAGCAGCTTTATCGAGGCCGTGAAAACTGCAGAAACATGATTATTTAACATGGTTTTACTTTTACACTTAAGATTGCTTATTGGTAATTTAACTGTTTAATTCACCTGCACTCTTTGTAAGAAATTGTGGTTAACCATTTCAGCTAAATATAACATGCATATGTAACCTTTGTTAGTGACAAACAATAAAAAAAAAAAAAAAAACGAAAATAAGAAAAGCCAATCTTTACAGACCATAGTCCTTACTGAAACAACTCATCAGTAATTTTTGTTCCATTATATAAATGGGATATAAAAACAGTCTCATTCTTTTTCATCACTGCATTTCAGAGGAAAATATTATACTATTATAATATTTCCCTCCACTAATCTACACTAGTTTAAGATTTGACATAAAATAAAATAAAATAAAAGTTTATAAGGTTTTCAATAAGCAGTACTGTATTTTAGCTTTGTATTTAGTCAGATTTTCATGTCTTGTTAGCAGTTCCATCAAAGAGACGCTTCCCAGACTATTTCATGCATTATTCAAAGATTATTTAGTTTTCTTTAGAAGCCTGGATGCTCCTGATCAAGTTCATTTACCACATTAACATATTAATGTGTGTGACACTGAGCAATCTGCTGGTACTGTTTACTATTATACTGAATTTAGCATGGGATTGATCACAGATTGAAGAATCAAAAGGCAACATTCCAAACTGCATAGCTCATTAATAACTATTAATCAAGCCATGAATAAAGATGATGTACTGTACATCTGCAGAAGAAACCAGCCATCCACATGTGTACAACAGGTAGTAGTCACCTCCAGTGAAGTTCCTAGACTCGTGAGGTGGATGTAGATAGTGAGATAGTGAGGTCACAGAATCAGGAATAAAACAATACATTATAAAGCAATAACATGTTTGAGGTTGTGCAAATCTGTAAAATATTGGCACTTTTTTATGTTGAGTGTTTTGACTGACTGTTATACAGCAGAACTGATGCCAAAATCAGTTCTGCTGTGTTTTTTTTTTCTTTTAAGTGTCTTTACAATTTAAACATCTGTGTGTATACTGAGACCATTCTTAGAGACCAGCACTGTGGGCGAACGAAAATCACACAAGGTGTGTGTGCAGACAAAAATGACACATCAAATGTTGTGAAGCCACAGTTATAATATTTGGTGCTACTTGTGCAACTGCTGTTTATCCTGATAAGAGATATGTGAGAAATGTGCTGCTTATGTTTTCGGGAAGTGTGTATTTCTACCCTGTTCTCGATTTTCAGATGCAGCATACTTTCACCCTGTGGTGAATTCCACCATCTCTCCCCATTTGCATGTCTATGCGCACTTTGTGTGTGTGGTTGTATTTCGGGTAAAGTGCATGTGAAAACTGAGTGAAAAAAAAGAACTTCTGCTTGAGGGATCAATAAAGTATCTATTCTATTCTCATACTAATCATCATCCTCGGTAGAGTTTATAGATACAAATCTAAAACATCACTGTGTATATGAGATTGAACAGTCATCCATCTAAAAGTTGTTGATGTGCCAATCCATGCTGTAGATTTTGAGATTGTACTTAATAAGTAAATCAAGTTGGTGGACTGACAGCTAAAAATCAGAACATTTGCTACGTGTACTGAGAATTTATTCTTGGACAGTCTTAGAGACCAGCACTGTGGATTGATTGTTATAAGAGATATGTGAGGAGTGTGCTGCTCATGTGTGTTGTCACAAAGTGTATCCTGTGTATTCCTCCTCGGTATAGTTTATAGATACAAATGTCACAAAGTGACAAGTAACTTTTGCAGTTCAAATGCATGCACTGAAATTTCTGGCAAAGTGCTTGACAACTTTGGAAGAGGAATCATGGCTTAACTCAGTACTTGTGGAGTGGCAGAGCGGGGTGGTTCCCATTTTCAAATTATCGGGGTCTCACACTGCTCAGCCTCCCCTGGAAAGTTTATTCTAGGGTGCTAGAAAAGAGGCTCCAACTGATTGTTGAACCTCAGATTCGGGAGAAGCAATGCAGATTCTGTCCTGGACCAGCTCTTCAACCTTGCACAGGTGCTGAGGGGATCATGGGAGTTTATCCATCCAGTCAAGGGGCGGTTGAATAGTCAAATAAATTAGCAAGTCCTTTCCTAACCAACTTTTCCTTGACATCGATGTTCAATGTCACGAGGTCAAGGAAAGATGTGAAGGAGAATTCATAAGGAGTTAGGAGAAGACGACTGCGGTGTTCAGAGAATCCGACTGCTCTTACACTTAGACTATGCTCCATCTGAGTCATGCAGGAAAATACTTCCGGGTCATTTCACATAATTAGGAACCTTCCTAAGTAAAATTGACTATTCGACCACAGCCAACATGTCCTTTGTGGACTTATGACCATTCCTCAGGGGTTCCTGGGGGACAAGGTCACAGATCTCCAACAATTACAATGATGATGCTGATGAGGACCAGCAAGACTCTATGTACCAAAATTTCTCCACAAAAGAAAATAGGCACTAATCAAGGTTGTAAATGATCTCAGATCCAATATGAGCATGAAATAATAGTTGTATTTTAATACTACTGGATTTTATGGCAGCCTTTGATACAGCAGATCACTCAATTCTGCCAGGCAGACTTCACAGTTTGATTGGCATCTCTGGTACTGTTTAACTGGTTCAAATCTTATCTCAATAACAGAGATTTTTTGTAAGTATGGGTGACTGTTCATCAAAAAGCTATAAAATGAATTGGTGTTCTCCAAGGTTCAACTCTAGGTCCTAGTCTTTTTTTACCTTTACATGCTGCCGTTTGAGGATGTCATCAGGAGACATGGCATTGTTTTCCATAGCTATGCCGATGACACACAGCTTTACATTGCTGCGTCTCCTGATAACTCAGGGCCATCTATTGGCCCTTTTAAAATGCATTTTAGACATCAACTTATGGTTGGCAAACAATTTTCTACAGCTCAATCAGGAAAAAAAAACAAAGTTTTAATTACTGGTACTTAAGCACAGAGAAACTAAATATGAAA
>JAAROE010000967.1:0-17206 GCA_036365135.1 Miichthys miiuy
CACCAATGCTAAGCTAACCAACTGCTGATTCCAGCTTCATATTGAATGGGAGAGGGATGTCTATCATCTCATCCCATCAAAAAAGGGAATGAGCATATTTCCCAAAATGTCAAACTATTTATTAGGGAAACATTATTTCTTACACTGTTAATAGCAGGTAGGAGATAATGTTAGTCTTTCTCTGACAACATTTCTAACTTACAGTAAAGGGGATATCATAAAAGTCATGTGATGATCAGATATCATTTTACAGTTTGTGCTAGCAGACCACTGCATTGTGCAAGTGAGGAGAAATACACTACACCAAGTGTTTTCGGGAGGGGGGCACACATGTGGTGGACGGTACCTGCCCAGGAAATGCTCCTGTGCAACCTGCCAGGGGCTGGAGGGCCCGGGGGGGCAGAGCCCGAACCTAGAGACCAGAGAGAGCCGCCCACTGCAGGCGGGCACAGCGACAGGTCGGTGGCACATGACGCCACATAACACACCGCGGCCCAATCACAAAACCAGCATGGTGGTGAGGATGAAAAATAAAAAAAAAAACATGAAAACACACTAATGAGAACATAGGGGAAAAAATCTCAAAGACAATGAGAAAAATATTGAAAGGAAGAGTGGAGAAAAAAGATGAGCTCATGAAGTTAAGAAAGAGTAAGCCCCGGAGCAAGAGAAAACAAACAAACAAAAAAAAAAGATATTTGACTCAGAAAACAAAATTATGCCAAAGCAGTGATCTAAGCAAATCCAAGCTGGCTCAAGGTTCAAAGAGTTTTACAGGAAAACCGGCACTTATCTCAGTCCATTTAAGAGGGTCAAGGACAGGCGGTCAGGTGGACAGGAGGGCGTTAATGCGTAACATGACATTATGATTTTCTGCTCTGCTGCTCTGTGTGCCGATCATTTTACTGATAACACAATGACAATTTTTTGATCTTTAAAATGTTGAGACAAATTGACTGCAACGCATAATTAACCACCAACAAGGTGAACGAGCTCTCTCTCCTCAGACTCCTCAGATTGTTACTCACCGGTGTTGGAGCGCTGGATCAGGTTTGCCTTCCCCCCGACGCTGCTGTGTGTTTGGGTTAGAGACTCGGAGACTGGGGTTGGTGTGGGAGCAGCAGTGCTGGCGGGAGCGCTGGCTGTCTGGGTAGGAGGCTCCTTCACTCCCTCCATGGCCATGAGGACGCTGGAGAGCTCCTGCAACGGCATGTTGCCGAGTTCGGAGGAGAAGGGACTGGGTGGGTTCTCCAGACACATCAGCCAGCTTGTGTTACCTGTGACGACACAGACAGACAGAGAGAGACACACACACACACCTTAGATAAATAAAGACCATACAAGGGCTTACTGATAAATTAAATGGACAAAACCTACATAAAAGTGCATTGCATGCTTCAGAAAACAATCTGATTAATAAAACTAAAATCAACCACACAGCTACACAAGCCTCAGAGACTTTGCGTACCAGACGGTCTCCGTATGAAGATCTCTGCCCAGCCCTGCGTGAGCATGGGGACAAACTCGGCGAGACTTGGGTTGTCTTTGAGCGGTGGGGAGCAGGGGCTGCAGAAGTGGAGGACGGAGGACCCAGACCATCCAGGGTGGAACCAGAGGAGGGAGAGAGCGGAGCAGCTAACTCGCCCTCTGAGGGGGACACCAGAGGACTGAGACTCTGAGCAGGACCAGCACGCAGAGCGTGTCCACCTGGAATCGACAGAGAGAGTCATTATTTGTGTCCTCTCATATTCAGGCCAGTGTAAAGGAGGAAACTCATCTGATAAGATATTCAATTTTTCTTTAATTATGAAGGTCAGCTATAATAGAACATCAGACAGGGTAAAGACATGCTATGTACTGTGCAGAGAGACAAAAAGACTAAAAAACAATACTTGCACTTGGACCATGATCCTTTATGTAAGGCAGATCCAGTAACACAAAATCAAAGTACAGATAGACTGATGAAGTAATTTTCCATCTCATTTTCCTTCTAATGTAGTAGGAACAGATATAGACTAATGATAAATAATACCACTAATTTTTATTTACATCAAATGTATCAGATGTAGACAGGAGTGAGTGGGGTTGCAGTCTAAGATGTCTACAATAAGATAACACAGGCGGGCACAGATAAAAGCATGGCTGCAAATTTATGGAGGATAACAGCTCCTGATTATTTCTCATTTCAAAACAGCGGGAATTAATTATACTCACTGTTCAAAAGACACACATTGAAAAACGGACTCTGGGAAATATCAGTGTCTAGAGTGTCTATGGGATCAAATAACAGTCATGATCCCATCCTAGGTATCCAAGAATTGAGCAAAACTACGTTAAAGACCGTGTAAAGGCAATTCGGAGATTTCTTTCAAAATACATCAAATATGTTGGAAAAAAGTTGCTGAAAAGACGTGAAAAGACTTTGTATTACTGAAATGTGGAGTTAGAGGGTAAAACAGTTTTTCACCAGTTTTTTAGTCCAGCTTCAGCACACAGTCCTGGAGCTGAAAATCATTTTTACCTGATTTTGACACCTAATTTCTTAAACTTGTCGATATTTTAAATCATTCAAATTTGGCTGGGTGGTTAATAACACTTTCTTCTTTGGTCTGACAACAGAACACATTTATTCTTACTTTACATGGACTTTAAGTTAAAAAAAAAAGGGGGCACCTCTCCCATGTTTCTTTCAGTCTTTGAGAAACTCCTGATCTAAGGTTTCTTAATACTATGTTTATATTTCAATATTTTAAATAAGTTAGTGAGTTGTCTAAAATAAGGAGAGAGAAGCTGGTGTGTCATTGGAAGCAGGTGAATATTTGTTACCTGACATGGAGCGGACTCGTATGCGTGTGGCTCTGTTGTGCTGCTGGCTAGACTGTGACTCCAGTTTGGCTGGAGCTTCTTTGGTCATTCGGGTGTGTAGTGATGGATCGGACCTGTAGGACCACAGTAAAGAGAGAGAGATGACAAAGCAGCGAGCCAAGTCTCTGCAGCCATGCAAGCAAGATTGTGAGGTAGCATGAGGACACAGCAGGGCTTTGAGCTTAATGCATCATCAGTATTCTCATGCTGATGTTTAGCAGGTATAACCTTTACCATGATCGCCATCTTAGTTTAGCATCTTAGCATCTGGTGGATGGTGTGAATGTCTTTAGTGTTCAGTCATAAACCAAAGTATTGGACAAACTGAAATGTTGACCTGATGATGCTAAATGAAAAGTCAAAGGAACATGAATCTCTGTGCATAATTTCAATCCATCCAATAGCTGTCAAGATTTTCAGTCTGGACCAACCAAATCATTGCATGTTTTTGGGTCATTCTCTGTATAAGAACATGCTTCACCTCGTCATTTCCCCTCCTCCTCCCAGCCGCTCAGCCATGTCCAGCCCCAGCAGCGCTTGCGTTCTGACCCCTCCGCTGGTTGTTATGGTCACCAGCTTGTTGCCAACCAGCCAGGTCATACTGCGACCCCCTGCCAAAAGGAACTCTGCAATGGGAGACCTAAAAGGACAAAAGAAAGTCAAATTCATGACTGCTACAGCCTCGTTCACCATTGTGAAGTGCCAACCAACACACAAACACACTGATTAAAAAAAAAAAAAAGTCTTTGCCAACCTCTTGGGCAGGGCAGAGAAGTTTGAAAAGACATATCGTGCCATCATGTCTAGACAGGTTTCTGTGAGCTCCAGGTGGACTGTCTTCAGCCCCTCGTCTGCCTGAGTGACCGCGTTTTCATCAGCCGAACCCAGACTGCAGGTGGTGGTTGAGGTGTGCATCCTACAGGTGGAAACAGAGCGATAGTTAAACAGTAGTCAGAAGGGCAGAGGAGGAAGAGGGAGGCACACAGGCTCCAGGTATATATTAACATGTGGAGACATGGAGACATGCAAGCTCCGATATACAGACACAGAAAGAATCATAAAAATCACACAAACACACCAATGTTCATGATTCAGTTTATATCACATGCAACACAATCATTTATGTACACACATCATCCATGTGTGTGTATATAAACAATTACACCAACTGTTCACACACATAAACGTAGATACACACTGGGACATGGTCTAAGTGTCCTCATGAGCTGTGACACCACACTGGTTATTTTCCTTCAATGTAAATAAGCTCTGTGAAGGAGCCTGAAAGAATTTGTGGAACATGTTTTGATCATCAGTAAACCACATGACGGCAGAAAACCCAGCGGGTAGAAGCTGTTTGTGAGCAAATGCGTTTAACTGTGTGCTAATGTCTCCACTGTGGCCAAATTTCTTAATTAGTATTCACTGTAGAGTAAGCAGCACCTCTTTGTATCCACAACAACCATTACCGCCTGCTCCACAGGCAAATCAGGTTTAAAGCACCTTAACAAAATGTTAACAAAAGATACTGGATGTGAATTCAGTCAAAATGAAGACCATGCTGACTCTCTTCTCAGAGGTAAAAAAAAAAAAAAACTCAGAATGAAAACATTAAAACAACACTGCACCCAACTGTGGCATCTCTGTTCACAGTGGGGTGGAATAATGGTCAGGCAGACTGTTTCCAGGCCACATCCTGACAGGACCAGGAAGGAAACCAAAGAAAAGAAAAGGAATATTAAAAATAGGCAGATTGTTGTAATTAATCTAATGTAATATAAAAGAGTCAGACAACAACTATGAGAATAAAGAATAAAGAGAATGATGTACTGCCTTTGGTGTATCTATCATGGTAAACTGCTTCAGCTTTATTTTCAGCCCTGTAACCATCTCCAGTTTACATAACACAACTGTAATAATTTGGGGAAAGGCCGTCTGACAGGAAGCTGTCTCAAATTAAATATTTTCAAGGTTTCATACATCTACGATTACATCTTCAATGTAAAATCCAATTCAGGTTTGTTCAAAAAGGTAATTTATGCAGTGACTAAACAGTGACTAAATCTGAGCGGTCTGAAGGCAGATTTTTAACACCGCTGTGCAGATTCATTAGTTCTGTCAGAAGGAACAAGAAGAAATCTCTCACTCAGACCAAGTCCCAGCGTGTGAGTAAACAACTGTTGCACACATTTCATACTTACCATTCTTTTGCTGACAATGATTCATTTTTTCACCTCAATATCTATTGAACACATATCTCAAACAACATGACCATGAAATGTTGTGTGCTGTGTTCACGGCCCTCTATCTATTGGCACATTGCTATCGATTAGCCTTTCTTTCATTGAATTGATACGATTCAAAGCAGAATATTGTGGAATTAATAAGAATTCAGTGCTTTGAGTTAAGTTTAAGTCTATAAACTTAAAACAGGGTCATGTTGTCTGAAGTCAAACAAGTCTACCAGGAAACAGGCTTCAATCATCACTCAGTTGTCACTCAAAAAAACCATTCAACAGACACAAAACCAACTGTTTGAGAAAATAGCAGATTTGCAGCCATGTAGCAGCTGAAGCAGGTTAAGCAGATCTACACTGCAGTTGTTTAATCTGATAAAGTTTCACTCTAAATTTAAATACATTATACTGAAGTTTGTACTGGGTTTTTACTGCCATCTGTTGGGCAGGAGGGGTGTAATGTATTTAGTGGCCACATCTGACAACTGCAATGTTAGATCATACGTCTGTCAATCACTTGAGTGAGTCAGCCAAGCAGAGATAAGCATAAAGGCATGAAGATAAGTCAGATGTTTGTATGTATATGTGTGTGGTGATAGGAATGATCTGAGTCTGTAATCAAATATTTAAAAGTTAACGTCGGCCCAGCTAGTCCTAAAATCCCACACTAGGAGATTGCCATGGTCATAGCAGTACAGTGTATGTTTGTGAGTGGAGCGAAACAAAAAAATATGTCAAGCAAGCAGAGAAAGCTGTTGTGTTGCTGTTGTCCCTGTCACTGGCCGAGGAAGCAGAAGTGTCCTCCCGTCAGGAAAAGGGAGGCAGAGCTGTAGATTGCAGTTGTTGTCGCATCACTTTGGATACACATGCTTTGCCCACTCCCTCCTGCCATTCATTTGTTGTTAGGGCCAATAAAAACCAGTCAGCAATACACCCAGCAGACCAAAAAAAACAAACAAACAAAGTCAAACCAAAGACAAATTAAAAGTTAATTAAAACAAAAGCAAAATCTGTGTTAGAGCAAAATCAAACAGAAAAACATTTTTTCTGATGTCTTTTGCAAACAGTGCATGCAAAAACAAATCATGAAAACGAAATCTAAAACAGCACGTGTATGATCGCAGCCCAAAACAAAACAAAACGAGGTCGACACACAAACCTTCCTCCAGCATGCACCACCCACTCCAGGTGTTCCCTGGCTTTAAACCACCCAACGCCCGCCCAACGGACCCGCATGACAATGACCCTACACCCCATCAACCATCCCATGGAGGAAGCAACAAGTGTTGGGTTGTTGTTTGTTTGTTTGGTTACCCAGAAGGCTCTTCTCTAACCTGCGGACCGCGTGTTCGGAGACACTGATGCTGCGGGAACGGAAAGCGTCCATGGCTGACAGGTCCCTCAGCTCTTTAACTGGAGAGCTGCTGCTATTGGCTACGCGCTGCCGCCTTCGCCACTTTCGCTGCCCGCAGACTGAGCAGTGATGAGTACCCATGTCGAAGGGTGAAGGAACAGGCCGGGTTGGCGATATGGTGGCGGTGGGCAGTAAGGGGTGCGTCATCGTGAGGGTGGTGGTGATTTGGGAGTGTGGAGGAGAGTGTGGTGTGTGGAGGAATACCAGGAGACAGCAGGAATCGTCCCCCGAGCGCCAGAGCAAAAAGAGGTGGGCAAAGGGCAAACGGCGCACAGAGGGCGGGGTACAGAGGATAAGGTCACAAAGGTCAGAGGAGAAGGGAGGGACCAGGAGCAATGTAGGAAGGATCCGGGATGACACGACCACCCCCAAAACCACAACCGCAACGCAGCACCCAATCGCAGGAGGCAGGGGAGGGTCAAATGAAGAATTGAAAGAAAAACAAAACAAGGTGAAAATTAACAGCAGTGAACACTATGAATCAGATTACAGGAGAGCGGAGTAAGAAAAAGAGGAGAAAGAAAAGGATAAACATCAACTAAAAAGAAAAACAGACAAGCTACAGCAGAGGGTAAAAGAGCTTCTGCTACTCAGAAAAGAAAATACACACAGGAAGTATTCAGGAGGAGCAACAAAATAAACATTATTTCACACAGCAGGTACATAGAGAAGCCAAGGAATAGTACAGGAGAAGTAAAATAGTAGGGATGGACTCAGCACAGGCCTGACATCATGGAAGTTAAAAACACAAGAAAAACAACTCACACAACTGAAAATGAAATGCTGGGTTAAAACTGAGGGTTGGAGCACAGCAAGTCTGGACCCTGAGGGCGCCAATGATAGACTAAACTAGATGGACAAGTCTCTAAGTATTGTACTTATTGGTACATCACTAGATTCAAAAGGTGCATTTGTGAATGCGAAAAAAAAAGTCTACTTGAAATTATTCATATGAAATCTGACTATACAGCACTCCAACCCAACAGTGGGCAATGAGCAGCACAAGGACAGATCACTGGATGAATGAAAACATGATGAATATGATGAATATGATGAACAGTGGAGTGATCAGTAGAAACTGATGTTAGCAGGGTCACTATGAAAAGCTGTAACAGGTTGTGTGCTTGATTGCAATGGCAGCAAGGGTGTTATGAGGTTTTCTTGAAATTAGTTGTGGGGGACCCAGGAGAAATATTGAAAAAAAAAAAAAGAAGTATACAAAGAGGCTGCGCCTCCCGTTTCCTAAAACGCGTAATTGCACATCGGAGGAGGAGAAGGGATTTAATAAAAATGCTGCAACGAATCTCAAATAAGAAAAAGGGAAGCGGTTTAATAGATTTATCCAGAGGGGCTCATCGAGTGTGGTCTCAAAGAATATTGGTGACTTTTTCTATTATTTTGAGTGTTCGGAACATGCACTGTGACTTTTAAAAACAATGTTTTTGTGTGGAAAAAGACGTGTAAACACACTGGTGTCTCCAGGTCGTTTTCAACAAACGTTGCATTGAATAAAATGATTAAATCTGCTCGTCCTCTTTCAGCTGGCAGCCAAAATCGGTTGAAGAGTAGTACAGACACGTCCCAGTCAGTCTGCTGAGTCTCAGCTGGTTAAACCTCCTTCTCTCCATGATCATCCATAATGTGTTGTAATGAGTTACTTTGGATGTTTTTATCGCGAGTTATTACAGAGATTAAGACACCGACAACCAACAAACATTCACAGCATGTACAGATCAGAATGACACCTTGCTGAGAAAAGCTTCCTTACACCTCTGTGTGAAAGACAGTGTGTATTTCTCTTTTTGTACACGTAAACTCTGTATTTACTATGGTTACAAACAGATGGCTGGGTGTGACAGCAGGAGAAAGGAAACCCTACGGGTCTTTCCTCATGCCGTCACCATGTACGTACTGCTATATGCTACAGGTGGTGAACACAGTAATACAAACGTGGATAATATAATACAATCCACTAAAATCTCTCCTACACAATGCCAACAAAGTTTTACAATCAACCTATTGCCTTAGATTATATTATATTATACAGGTGTTCGTGTTATTTTGTTCACCCCCTGTATGTCATTAATATGAGAAGTGAATTTTGAATAAAAATAAATAAATAAATAAAAAGTGGCAGAAAAAGTTTCAAAATGTAAAAAGCATAAACAATAAATAAAATGAACCAATGATCACCATGGCAACCTGAGAGGAGTCATTGCAACCATCACGCCACAGTACCAGTCATGCTGAGTCCCGTGTTACCTTGGCAACCCCAACCCTCTTACACGGCAATGGCCACATGGTCAGTGTGTGGTGTTGCCGGTTTTGTACGTCAGCACTTGGAGCTGTGTGTGTGTGTGTGTGTGTGTGTGTGTGTGTGTGTGTGTGTGTGTGTGTACATATGCTTTACCTCTTGGGCCTTTCATTGAGACTGGTGCTTCGGGCACGGAATGAACTTTGCTCGTGACCGTCATCGAATGGCAGCAGGGCGTTGGAACGCAAACCCTGAACGAAGGGACAAAATCATAAAAGTTTAAAAAATGCAAAACTTAAATGTAGTTTAAAAAGTCAGTAATTGTTTAATTTGTTAAAAAATTAAGTGCAAAAACGACAAGTTGTGGTTTTAAGGGGGATTATGTGCCACATTATTTCCTAGCCCGGCACAGTAACTTTTTGGAGTCTCCACTGGTTGCCTGGCAGCCTCACCGTGACAACCCTCAGGTGTGCAGGCTAGCTGTTTTTCCCTGCTTCTCATGTCTATGCTAAGCCAACTGCCTGCTGGCTGTATTTTCTAATCTGACAGTCGCCAAGAATACAGGACATTTCACATAAATGTCAGTTTTTCTTGTGTTTAAGGTATTATGGGATTAATGATTGGACCTCAAATTATTCTCAGGAACAGGAAGGTGTCTGGAGTAAGTCTAGGGTTGAGTGAGAATGTTAGGACCACTGCATAGAAAAGAAAATATTTCCTCAAGTATGAAATTTTCTTTTAGAACTGTGTAAGCAAAAGGATGAGGCCAAAGCACACTGATGACATTGATTTTCACGTGGGAGCTATGCTTTTGTGTGCTTTATGCTATCTGTTAGTAAAATATATAAAAAAACAACAATAAAAGTAGGAAGACAAAAGACACACCTTCGTGATGTACTGAACAAAGTCCTTGCGGAAGGGGAGCCTGCAGCGTATGAACCACATGGCAATGACATGGTGGGCCAGGGACACGATGTATTGATTGAATCTGATGGTAATGGAAGAAACAAATAGATCAGAGTGTATCTGTGTGTCAGAGAATACAAATGTGTGTGTTTGTGTGTATGTGAGCACTTACTTGGAAGGGTTAGTGTAGGGTAGAGAGATGGCAAACACACTGACATACTGCTCAGCTACAAAGTTGGCATACAGATGGGGGAGGCGCACCAGAGCTGTAAGACAGAAGAAAAGAACATGTCAACAAATCACTTTGTTATTTTGTGTTCTTCTGCAACAGAAAACTTTGATGTGACTGACTGACCTCGAACATTCAACAATGGGATAGAACACTTTAAGTAAAGATTGAAGAGGAAAAAAAAGCTTTTGGTGCTCACTGGAGAGAAACTCGAGCATAGGGGATGCCATGGCAACGGTTGCAGAGATATGGGTGAGCTTGACGATGAGAGCGGGGAGGAGCTTGATCATGATGTCAGGCATCTCCACCGTGCACATTGTAAGAGCCACCACACACTGCTTGGCACAGCGGTAAATGAGGCCGGTCTCGAGGCACTGAACCAGCTCTCTCTGTAGAGGGGAAAGAAGATTAACTGACATTATTCCTCTTGTATGAGCTCACTGCCCCCATGTATGAGAAATTAGGTACACTGACACCAGCCATAATGCCGTTGCCCAAATGTGGATCTTCTGGCTTCTAACATCTGATTAGATAATCCTAGAAACCTGACGGTTACCTGTCTTGTTTGCTCGAGGTACTTATGGTAAGAGGTGATCGCCGTGAGGACAGGAACCACTGCCAGCTGAACATCAGTGCGAAAACCCTCTGGCGTCTTTTTCAAGCGCTCGGAGATCAGCCGATCTGTCACCTACAAGCACATGGGCAAAGAAATAAGCAACGTATAGTCACCTGAGGTCACATGTACACAAGAAAATTCACCAGTGCAGACTTGTAGCTATCTTTATTTGCACTACCATGGAGCAGAGTGTAGAACAGAGCTGGTCCAAGCTGCATGGTGACGTGAGCAGCAGAACTTTGTACTGCAGCGTCCACGGCAGCTTGTCGAGAACCAGTTTCAGCACCTTCCAATCCGTCTCCTACAAGAGAAAAATAAATCATGTTTGAAATCTTTAATGATATCAGGGAAATCATTGTTATCACCTGTTAGTGTATCTGTGGGGTGTGCAAAGTAATTTGCTACAAAGAGGATTAACCCTCCAGCATCAGTGATATTTATTTATTTACTCCACAGGAAATAGCAGACACTATTTTGAGACACAACCCGTGCATACTCACTTATGTGAGTTGAACTTGTGTGTGTTTCTGTGTATATGTGTACCATTTTGAGGCACTGCAGGAGGACAATGAAGGCAGGTGCGTAGGGTAGATAGGCTGTGCGTATTGAGGCTGCTGAAGCAGGAGGAGCGTTGGGAGGAGCGGGGCTGCCGGCAGGAGGAGATGTTGAACCTGCAGGCTTCTTTTCACTCACGCGCTTCTCTGGCTCCCTGAAACAACAAAATAAACAGTGTTGGGAAGTATCTTATGAACAAAGCGGTAACAAGCTGAATACACACAACAAACATATTTGTACAGAGGACATAAAACTTTTGTTACACACATCTAGACACAAACACATCCTATAAATCAGCTCTGTTAATATTCATCTGGGATATATTAAGCAAAAACAGATGCAGATACAAAGCTGTGGCAAAAGTGTTGTGGGTGCATCCTCACCCTGCGTCACAGTAGCAGTACGGGCTGAACCTAATGACCCTGTCTTTGTTAGGAACTCCGAGACGGTGAAGAGAGTCCGCTCGCATCATCAGGAAGAAGTCAAACACCTGAAGGAGAGAATCAAAGTTGAAAGAAAAACAGCTCTTTGCGTTAGAAATGGTGTGAAAAATACACATATATGCAGAGAAAAATGAATCACCCCTACCTTTAGTCTGATACTGGAAGCGATAGCTGAACAGTACTTGTTCTTGTAGTGAAGCTGCACGTGGCTGATGAGCAGCTCGTACACACTAGCATGACTGGCTGGTAGACTGTAAAGCTTGCTCTGCCAGGAGAGAAACAGAAAGATTGTTAAACCCTAACAAAGAAAAATGTTTAAGCGCAATCTTTTCCAGAATTTAATCTTGATTATGTTCAAAGATAAAGCTCAAGAAAAGTTGTTAATCAATAGTTCAAACAAGTTGAAACATGCTTATTTAAAAATCACTGAAAATACATTTTTGGCTCTTGGTGGCAAAGTTTGTAAAAAAAAAAAAAAAGTTTGTATATCAAAACGAATCAAGTTTGTAAGAGATCAAAAAATATATATATATATATATATATATATATATATATATATATATATATATATATATATATATATATATATATATATATATCAGCTATCAACATCTACATGTGTGTACCTGCAGGATTTCTAGCAGGCCCAGTATAGCAGTCTGACGTCCTCCATAGGAGACTCTGCTGTGGGGTCTCTCTCAGAAACCTCCAGAGGCCCTGGACAGACCAGAGAGCGACTGGCCACCTACACAGAGAAAAAAAAATCTCATCACGCCTCAAATGGACAAAACTTCATGCCTTCATGAGGATAAAAGTGAGACAACATGTGCATCTGTGCATGTGTGTACCAGCTCAATGATGTCCAGCAGGCTGGTGAAGTGGTGCGTGTTACAGCCCTCTGCAAGGTCCACCAGTAGCTGGGTGGCCTGTTTTCTGACAGCCAGGTCCCGGTCTTCAGCTATGACACTGAGCTGGGGGATCACCACCATTTCAATCAACTCATCCTGGAACAGGTCAAGGAAGAAAAGAAAGAAAAGAGTTTTTATCTTGACCTACACATCTGAAAAATTGCATTAATACAACCCTCAAAGTTTACCATGTGAAACATCACATACACAACAGCAGGACAGATATACAATAACAACTACAGTGACAGTGAACTTCACAGTAAGGATGCAGATGTGTGTGTGTGTTTGTGGCGTACAGACCTCATAGAGCTGTCGGTTGGTACTGAGAACGAAGGACAGGATATGAAGCACTTTAATCCTTATCACACTGCGGGTCGTTCCTTTTAGAGAGACAATAAGATAACAGAGGGGGCAGAAGAGATTATGACACAGCAGGAACAAGACAGGGATCGAGGTGATGATGAACAAAGGAGACACACAGAAAATACCAAAACATGGTCATTGAAATGTTAGATCAACACCACCTTTGTGCACGTCCTACCTGAAGAATTTCTCCATGAGTCGGTGAAGGCTCTGAATCCAGCCGTCCTTGGCTGGCTGGATAGACTGGGCCCTGTACGAGATGAGGGTCAGCACTGATGCGTCCTGTCACACACACACACAAGATCAAGATCAGAAAAGTAGCAGCGAGATAAAAACACACGATTACATGAGTGCATGGAAAAACACTAACAGGTCTCTTGTCAGCACATTTCTCCACCAGACTGAAGAACTTCTCTGTGGAGCCATGGTAACCGTTCTGCTCATACAGCTCCTCTACTGTGGTCAACAGCTCATAGACGATGGCCTTTAACTCGGCACTGCCTATCGTCTGTGAAGACAAATGAGACAGAACACTTGGTCAAGAAAAGAACAAGTATTTTACTGTGTGTGTGTGTGTGTGTGTGTGTGTGTGTATGTGTGTACCTGGATCTGCTGCAGCAGTCGCTCTATGATTCCCAGCAAGATGTCCCAGGTCACCACCTGTAGCTCTTTGCCATACTTCTTGATCAGTCTGGTGATGGAGAGGACGATTTCATAGGACACCACCTCATTGGCACTTGACATGGCCTGAGTGGCAAAGGTCAGACAGCAACAGTCACAAATGATTTATTACATTCATGATATCAAGTATAGACCAGACCTTCTACTGAGTCATTTCTCATGTGTCTTTACTCAAGCAAGGATACAGTTTGATAGAAAATTTGATAGTAAACACAAAAAGTGTCTCACACACAGGCATGCATGTAAATGTAAGTGTCTGGGTTTAATAGCACAAAATGATAAAGTGATGTTTGGACAGAAAAAGAAACAGCAGAAGTAATCTATTGTTCTGAAAGTTAATATATTATATGCTTTTTCATGGACAATGTTAAAGGTGAAACAATTAGTTAATTAATCAATAAGTCTGTTAAAATAATGTGTATCTCATTAAAAGTATGTTTTATTTTTTAAGCAAGAAATGCCAGGATTCTTTGACTCCACATATGAATTTCTTTCCTTTTTTAATCATAGTAAACTGAATATCTTTCTCCGTTTGGACTAAAAACAAACTTAATGTGTCACTTTGGCCATTTTTTCTGCTTTGCAACATGTTTTGTAGACCAAATGATTAATCAAGAAAATAAGCATCAATAACGAAAATAATTATAATTTGAGACATGTTTTAAAATGAACAGAAGTGTTTCTGCCTTTCTTCAGCAAAGTCTACAATGGTTTTGTTTTGATGCCATTTAAGCACAAAGACCATTTTAGTCTTATTTATACTGGAAACAAATGCATTTACTGTTTGTGCGTTACCTTGTAGAAAGATGGCAGAACAAGTGTAGGTGTGTTTTTGAGGCGGGAGTCTGTGTGCGCCCCAGTGCCATCCCAACAAAGAATACAGCTCCTCTCAACAATGGTGCATCCTCCATGTACACCCTGGTGGAAGTAGCAGGTAGTTAAAGAGACATATATATATATACACACACATATACACACACATATACACACATATATACACACATATATATATATATATATATATATATATATATATATATATATATATATATATATATATATATATATATATATATATATATACATATACATATACATATATATATATATATATATGCTAAACAAAGGACAATACCTCTCCTCCATAATCGGCACATGGTGTAAATGGCACTGTGGCCGAGGTGAGTGCCCAACACCTTCCTCATCAACTGGAGAAGCAGAGAGCAACACAACAAGGAGAGCAACAAACAACAGAGAAGAAAAGATCATGAATTATGCCCTTTCATATCAGAGTCTCCAGATACAAGAAAAAGTGTGTGTGTGTGTGTGTGTGTGTGTGTGTGTGTGTGTGTGTGTGTGTGTGTGTGTGTGTGTGTGTGTGTGCTCACCTTCCAGCAGGATTCACAAAACTCTTTGACGTTGACAGTACGACAGAGTGTGATGATGAAGACGGTGAGAGAGTCTGAAGGCAGGCAGTTGTAACACACCACTGCATCCAGAACTTGTAGTGCCACCTGGACACGTCACACACACACAAACACAACAGCAAATCAGCATCAGACAGATGCAAAGGCGTGCAGTCCAACTTCAGCTAAGACTGATGGTGAACACAAACTAACTGTGTTAATTATTTTTTACAAAGTGAATAGACACAACAAACTTTAGAGAAGGTTCTCCAGATTGGCAGTGTTAATTATGTTGCTAATGAGCATTGATGATATATAGATCGTTGTGTGTTTACAAAGAAACCTCAAAGTCACTGCAAGAGGAAAGTACAGTTAATCACAAACCTCTTACAATAAACTAATTTCCAAAATAGTTGACACACTGTGTAAAATGTAAAATAGAAACAAACTGTGATGATGTACAAATCATTGAAACCCCATATCTAATGGAAAATAACTCAAAGATAAAATGTTGAAACTGAGAAATGGTATTGTTTTTGGAAAATTATTTGCACATTTTCAATTTGATGCCAGCAAAATGTTTTTGTTTTTAAAAAAGATGGGACAGATTGATGTTTACTACTCTGTTCATCAGCTCTTCTGAGGAGACTTGTCTGTAATCTTGAAAGTGGAATGTTTTTCCATTCTTGCTGACAACAGTTCGGGGTATTTTACATTTCGTAATGCTCCTAACATACTGTAACATGTTTTGGTGGTTTCTTCTGATTCTCTGAATCTTTTAATGATATTATGACCTGTAGACAGTGAAATCCACAAATTCTTTGCAATTTTACATTGCTAAAAATTATTTTATTCTATTTACCAACACAGTCTTTCATAGAGTGATGAAACCCTCCTCTTCTAAACTTCAACAAAGACTCAGTCAATCATGTTACAAACCTGTTCCAGTTAACCTCTTTTAGCATTACACAACTTACAGTCTCGTTTCCACTGTCCCAACTTTTTTGGCTTTATGTTGGCATCAAATTTTAAAAAAATTTTTAGTTTCAACTTATTTCATAAGTTGTACATTTTTAATTTGATATCATGTTTCAATGTTTTGCACATCACCATATTTTGTTTCTATTTATAATTTACACAGCGTGCTTTTTTGGAAACGGGGTTGTAAACTTCACACACCCACCTCTGCCGGAAGTTTTTTACAAGTCATTTAAAATGCAAGTTCTGGTTTTATACCATATGCTTAAATAATTAAGACATTAAGAAGAAATAAAAGTAAACAGTACTGTCATGAGTCTGTCATGCTGTCACCAATAAAAACACAGTATTGTTTCAATACATCGGCAAGCTTCACAAAGGAAAACTATTCTCTAAACTGGAGTTTATAGTGTCTCTGCAAATGAACAACTTGCCCAAAACAAGCACTCTACTAACATTTGAGGATCTGAAAAACACTTCTGAAATAAGATTTCTTCCTCGTACCTCAGTTTGCTATGGCAATATGGGGCGTATAAATACACAATCAGCAAACAGACCTGTGAGCCTTTAACTGAACCATGAATGACTTCAGGCCTTCACTGGCTTAGTCATGTCTTATTACCAGTGAACAACAACAACTTTTAAGCAGGGACAGTCGTCGTGTACTGTTGCATGTTAACGAGATGTTTGAACAAAGAATTTGTTGATTCTACTTGAGTTGACACTTTGCAACTGAAGTCTCCTACATGACAAGGCTCCTATGCTGGAACAGCAGTGTTACACTGTTATAGCATGTTATATTTGCTTCAGTTTATCACAAATCTGTACAATGAAGAAAAAAGAAAATATCGACCTCGATATCTGTTGAAGATGTTGTTCTATTGCACAGGAGACAGATTTTCCTGCAGAAAGACAACAGAACATGCAAAAAAATTTTTTTAACATTTTCTGGATTTTAAAGAAAAGAGAGGTGTATATACGTCTGTATCGCTGACTTACTGGACCATGATGGACACATTTTGGTCCAGGTAGCAGCTGTTGAACTTCACTAGATTTACGAGAACGTGTAGAAAGTCGGAGGTGAGACCTATGTCCATCCACAGGAGGACAAAGCGTGCTGGAAGAGAGAAATAGCGAACAGAAACAATTATTACCAGTGAACAAGTGTGCAAAAGATGATGCAGTATAAGGCAGCTCACATTTGACTGGATTGGATTTGTCAGCTACATCTGAATGTTTAGTTTTTAAATCTTCATTAAAAAAACATCTGAGCCAAAAATGCTGTTGCTGTATGAAACAAACATTCTACACAGAAACAATGAAGGGATTGAACAGCCCCATGTTTTGAACT